>JAHQIW010000398.1:0-41210 GCA_019055375.1 Parelaphostrongylus tenuis
ATCCATTCAATAAAAATATTGAGAGAGACATCCTTGTGCGTCCTTACAGTCACACGAATATTGGGTTTTACACTCTTCACTATCGCAAGCTACGTGTAAATTGCGCAACGCGGTCGACACGGGGGCTAGTGTGAGACTCAGTAATCCTCTAGCTGTAACAACGCATCAAAACGTCTTTCTTAGAAACCAAGCTTATCATTTAGATCGCTGAGATTTGTGCTATTGCATGGTTAATGAAAGTCTGAATGAAAATCTCTGTCCATCGAAAGATGCTTGAGTGTGAAAGAAAATTTTTATTTCACCTCAACAGTATATTATAAAATCATTCGAAAAACAAAAACAACCTTTCAGATTCTCAATGTTCGTGCTGTTAGGTAACTACTAAAACCTCGCAAAGGAATAAAAAATACTTCTTCTTGAATATGGTTGCGGATAGGAGAAGGTACCGCGATACATCTCTGGAGACACATATTTTTGACCAGTAATTTGCATATTGGCGATGTTTTGAGCCTTTTATTCAAACACAGCTGTCCTTCGAGTTCAGATTTTTCCACTATAGATAAGTACTGAACCCTTTTTCACGCACCTCGACTCTGAGTAATTGGAAATAAACGAATGTCTGATATGGACCTATGCCCACTGATGTATAGTGACGTGCAAAACTTTCGCGTCAGGCAGGACTAGAACCCGCACCTCACTACGATGGTGTAGTAAACAAGTGTTTTTCTCTACAGAAGACATGTATAACTAAACCAAAAGCATATGAGCGAGTGGAGAAAATCTTGTCTTATCAAAGTAACACAAGAATTCCGAAATTTTTTGCCAAACGAAGAAGAAAACCTTAATCAAACGACGAAAATTGCGCAGTTTGCTCTGCGCGCATCGATTTTTGATTTCTATAGCCGTCCGTTAGTGGTTAAAGCTTGGTGGCTGACAGCCATCATAGGGATGTTGAAGAATAAGTGGCGGCGTGAATATACGTGTGTGGTGTAGTGATAGCACACGTTTTCAGGACGGATGAGACACGAATTCGCCTTCCGCCTGAGGTTGTATTTTTGACCATTTAATTTTCTTGAGTATATATGAAACATCGCGACACTGCGAAAAACGCAGCGGAAATACTAAAAATCTTCTATTTTCATTTGGGAAAAAGGCCCATTTATCGTACAATTAGTCATTTTACGTTACAGAGTACTCCAAAAAACAGAAATTTTCAACAGTAATCGATGACGTGACAATGTGTTGTAATCTGCAGCATTATTTTTGACAAACTATCATTGTTTTGTAATTGGTCAGGCATGATTCAACCAAATTAACCAAACCAAGTCTTTCTGTAGTTTCTTCATTCTAATTCCATTTCCCACTGATGTCAATAATCCTCCAAGTGACAAAAAAGTCTGTCTCATTACGAAATTATAACACTGCGCATATTCCGTGCTCCAATCACAAGGTCGACGCGCTGCTGCTACCCGAGCGACAGCGCGATGCTGCTTCCCTATCGACGGTGGTCTCCGAGGGGTTAATGTCCACAAAACAAGAAAATAAATTTTCTTAGAGTCTGCTAGCAGTTTCCCTGTAATGCGAAGATAATTACCTCAATGGCATTAATATCAGAGCCTTTAGAATCAATGGAGTTCTAAACGAGTCAATCTACATTTTTTCTGGGAATGATGCAGCATCAAATATGTCACACGATGACTAAAAAGTTTTTAAGATTGAAAAAATTTCGATGTCGAAAACCTATACCTCCACAGTTATCTAATTTGATAAAATAAAAGGTCTTACTACGACTCAAAATTTCTTGCAGTCAATAACAAGGATACTCCACAGCGATGTATTGTTGTCGACACTATGGTGACGGCAATTTGTGCCAAGACGGATATGACAATGGCGGCTTTTGAGGAATGTACGAAAACAACCAATAAAGTAACAGTGACGCCTGTTCCCGCCAATCTCACGTCAATTATAGGGACTCTTACGGTTTGAGCAGCCTTCTTGCTATTCAAATCTTTTTTTGTGAAGAAAAGGAATTTTTTTAGACTCGAAACATCATTATGGCGAATTGGCAGAAAGCGATGTGGCAAAATGTATTAAACAGAGCGCTGCGAATGTTGGCATCACGTCCATTTGGATCACACTTCTTCTCGGCATTTGGGACCATCAACGGAAACTGAAGTTGAATTGAGATGTGTTTGTGCCAAACATTTTTATTTAATCGATATTTATTGTAACACTACAGCAACAATAAAACGAAAAATCGCATTTGTAATGATTACTCTGAGTAAAGCAGAATCAAATTAAAGCGTACGATAAGATGATTTGGAATTAGTGATGTGATTTCTTTGGAGAGGAAAATGAAAAATTTGCAGAAAAAGTGAAGGAAGAAGCGTACTATTGCTCGAATTTCCCTCTCTATCATAAGGGGAGTAGCCCTGATGATAGCAATACCGCCGAAACGCGTTTAAGCCACGAACGGATCGTAACGTATCAACCTCGAATAGGTTTACGAAATTCTTACAGGCCAATGTTGGATGATCAAGTAGAATTCTTTATATAACCGCTTTGACGATAAAATGGTGTTACAGGTACATATTCAATAATGTTGAGTGATGCGCAAAACTTTGAACATCGGATCGGATTACCCGCACTTCATCCTTTCCGAGCGAGTTAACTATTGCACTACCAACCGTCCTTTCTGCCACCACTCTTTCTTCAACACAGTTGTATCGATCTGTCAGCAATCAACCTCAGCGATATGGCCTGGTACAGCGATATCGGCATTGAACTCGGTCAAAGTGCTTGAATGGAAAGAATTCTAATTGATCATACATATATAGCATGTGCCAGCGGGAATGGGTCCAATGCCGAAATCGGCTTGCCAGGTTAAGCCGTTGACGGTTCTTTGCTGACAGATCGACGCAACTGAGTCGAGAAAAAAATGATGGAAGAACGGATCGCCCGCTGGTGTAATGGTTAACATGCGTTGGCGGAAAGAGCGGAATGCGGTTTTGAATTTCGTTAGACGCCCAAACTTTTGCACATCTCTTAATAATATTCGATATAGATTGGACGTTTCAAAACGAGATTATAAAAAACAGTTGATTCAAGAGTAATGTAAATTTCAAATTACTCATACATTTAGTACAGTAATCTCAAAACTGTCACAGAAATTCATTAGGTATTATGGCATTTATAACAATAAAATGGTACCAACATGTAGAAACAAAAACTATTGGTATAAGTCTTTATGTACATTTTCAAAATACACACATCCTCAAAAAATGCGTTTACTTGACGGTGTAAAAATGCTACAACATTCTTGTGAGGAGTGCTTTCTAGAAGCCTTTTTTAAAATCCTCAGAGTGGCCAGCATAACCATAAAATAGTCAACCACTTACAAACTAAATTAGAGCAATCGCTGTCAACGTGGTACTTTGACTCCACAGACAGATCTAGCTTCTCCTTTTTGAGCGCGAGAAAGAGTAAGATATTATCTGGTAGTGTGAAGAATTTTGATATCAAAATAAAAATAACATTCTCATTTCGTTACAATGGCAAGTTTTTCAGAGCTTAAATGCGTTCGAAATGGACTGAAGTTTCTTCTATGGAAAAATATCTTAGAAATCTGGTTGCGCTGATATCTCTAAGAGTCTTTCGAAGATTTTCTAATCGAATCAAATCTTTTGGCAAAAGGTATGAGGCCTTTTCAGTTGAACCAATATGACCTTTCCAGGTTTGGAGCGATGATAGTTTTGCAGAAAGAACGGCGACGAAGTGGTTTGTAAAGTTTAATTCTGGAGATAACAGCTTCGATTATCAGTTGCGCTCCTGCCGTCCACAAAAAGCTCCATTAAATCCTACACGCTGCTTGACTAGCATTTTCCCTTGAGCGCTCGCCATTCGTCCTTAAGCGGCAAGCGAGTTTGTTCACATGACAGCTCCATCTTAAAGCAAGCATAGAGAAGTTATATACCAAAATGTTTGTAAGAAATGCGCAACTGAACGGAATCAGAATCATGCAGTTTCAAATACCCGTGGTCAGAAACTTTGATATTAATTGATCTAGTGCCAAAACCTAAGAAACGATCCAATCACCTGTATCACCTGCCGTCCCGTTGATCGTCGAGTGACTCGAGCGGGTACCAGCAACTCTTCCATTTTTCCCTATCGCGTGCAAGAGTAGCACAGTGGGTCCTCCTCGCTCTAGGAATTCGCTGAGCATCATAACTTTCTTCCATCGCTTTCGTGAAGAAATCGGACCAACGGGTCAGTGGTCTTCCTTTAGAGCGCTTGACGTCCCGAGGAATCCAGTCGGTAACGGCTCTCGTCCATCGGTTGTCGTTGAAGCGCATCACGTGTCCGGCCCACCTTATTTTCGATATCCTGGCGTGTAGAACGGCGTCTCTGATTTTCGATCGTTGACGTAGGTCTGAAGTTCGGATCCTTTGTCTCATTTGCGAAATACGAGATACTCCTAGCATCGACCTTTCGACTGCGCGTTCGATAACGGCAAGTGATCTTTCATCCTGCTTACGTAGTGACCAGGTTTCTGCTGCATACGTTAGGGCAGGGATAATTGTCGAGTCGAAAAGGTGGGCACGGAGTCGGATGTTCTTTGTCCTCTTCACTACATCTCCGATGCTCTTAAACGTTCCCCAAGCCGCTCGTTTCTTCCTGCTCAACTCTTGGGCTAGGTCGTTCATCATGATTTCACGACCTAAATAGATGTAACTGGAGCATTCGGAAATTGTCGTTCCGTTGAGCGTGAATGGGGCATTAGAAACCCATCCGTTCCTCATGAACATTGTTTTCGTTAGATTCAGTTGAAGACCGATCTTTCCACAGGCGTTATCGAAATCAGTCAACATTCGTTCCGCTTGGCTGATGTTTGGTGTTATGAGAACGATATCGTCAGCAAAGCGAAGATGGTTTAAGTGTCGACCGTCAATTTTCACTCCCATTTCGTCCCATTCTAATGTTCGCATGACGTTTTGTAGGGTGGCAGTGAATAGTTTTGGCGATATTGTATCGCCTTGTCGAACCCCTCTTCTTACGTCAATGGTGTTATTGTTGTAGAATGGAGATATTCTGGTCGTGAAATCTTTATAAAGCTCACGAAGGATCATTATGTACCGAGTAGGGACGCCCTGGTTATCCAGAGCCTCTATAACCGCTTCTGTTTCCACTGAATCAAAGGCTTTCTTCAGATCGATAAAAGTGAGACAGAGTGGTTGTTTGTACTCTCGCGAAACTTCAATGAGTCTTGTGATCGTGTGGATGTGGTCCATGGTACTAAATCCTTTTCTGAACCCTGCTTGTTCGCATGGCTGTCCTTCGTCCAGTGTTCTGTCAATCCTGTTCAGGATGACTCGAGTAAAGAGTTTATAGACAACGGACAGCAAGCAGATTGGGCGATAATTGCCTATGTCGTGAAGGTCTCCCTTTTTGAACAACAATACGGTCTTGCTGGTTTTCCATTGAATAGGGACCTTGCATTCTGACAGGTAGCGAGTGAAGAGCCGAGCCAGGATGTTGATGAGAGCTGGCGGCAGGTTCTTCAGGTGTTCTGGTCTAATCCTGTCTGGACCGGGTGTTGTTCTGTTTTTCACCGACGATATGGCATGTCGGATTTCGGAAGGAAGGACCGGTGGAACGACATATTCGTCCTCTTTCAATTTATATGACGGTAAGAGAACATGGCTAGCGAAGAGATCCGAGTAGTACTGGTGGATGATTTTCTCCATAGCCCTTCTGGAAGCTGTAAGTGCCCCGTCAGGGTATCGGAGTGCAATCATCTTGGTCTTATAGTTGGCGAAGCCTCGCTGGGCTTTGCGAATGCTCTTCCCAGCTTCTGCAGCTTCTGCCATAACTGCTGCTCTTCTCTCTTTAAGGTCTTCTTCTATAGCTTCTCTGCATCGTTTCGCAAGTTCGGACGTAAGGTTTCGGTTGCCTGCGGCTCGTGCGATTCCACGTTGACGTATCAGCTCGACTGTCAGCGGAGACAAGCGTCTCTTCGTGACCTTAGGATTCTTGGCTTTTTTAGCGCTAACGTGAAGATATTCAACGAGTCGATCGTATTCTTCGTCGATGTTGTCGACAACGGTATCTTCCCAAGAGCCGACTAATGATTTGAATACATCCCAATTTATGGTAGTTCTGGGACTTCGTTGTTTGAATTTAGCTGCTTTCTCTCATCTCCTCGAAAATCGGAACGTTGCGCGAAGGAGGCGATGGTCTGATCCCGTGTAGAACTTGGGAACAACAGCGACGTCGGTCAGGCAAAACCTTCGATTTACTATGATGTGATCTATTTCGTTATGGTACTCTCCATTGGGAGACTCCCACGTCCATCGCTGAGAGAGAGGCTTTTGGAATTGCGAGTTACCATGGATGGTTTGGGTCGTCATGATAAACTCGGATAGCCTCTCACCCTGTTCATTCCATTCTAGTCCGTGGGTCCCTATGTGACGTTCTTCAGACGTTCTTCTAGGTCCAATTTTTGCGTTAAAATCTCCGACAATGACCTTGAAGAATGTATGATCTTCTCTGAACAATTTTTCGAGGTCCATATAGAACGCTTGGACTTCGTCTTCGTCATAGCTTGATGTTGGTGCGTAAGCAGCGAAGATGGTCAAAGCCGGCATAGAACCACATCGTTTCAACCGTAATCGTCCGATGCGGGTTGTTAGTTGTTCGAACGAATCAATGTTCACGGTCAAATTCGATTTGACGAGGACGCCAACGCCACCGACACCTCTGCGATCGCATGTTCCAAGGAACAGTTCTTCTCCGGTGTCATAGACAGCGTGAAAAGGATGGCGCCTTCTCGTCTCAGCCAGGCCAATGACGTAGTACCTTATCCTTCTTGCTTGAATCAACAGATCTTCTACAGCGGATTGTTGAGCAAGGGTTCTTGCATTGTAGGTACAGATCGTCATTTTATTCCGTTTCGATCTTGGCAGCCTAGTTCGGCCCTGAGATTTCAGCGGCCTCTCCGTACTCGTCCTACCTGGCGCTGCCGTACCAGGGGCTCTTTCGGGGTCAGGGGAATGAGGCCCATATTTGTTACTGTTTTTGGCATTTTTGATACCCAACGTGTAGCTTGCCAGGCTCTAAACGTGGGGGCTGGGTACTCACGAATAGCTTGCCAGTCTCTCTCGGAGGAGCGGGAGGAGCTTATTTGTTGGAGGGGACTCCTAACCGCCTCCCATGTACTTCCCAGCCGCTTGATTGCAGGCTTTTGGCCGACTTGACTCGTAGAAATAGAGTTTTGTCAAGTCGGCACTGCAGAAGCAGGGAGCTCGTCCCCTGAATCCACCTGCGTCTCTGGGAAGCACACGGTCGCCTTTGGTTCGCGTTTTATTCTCCTATCCACCACCTGGTTACGCGCCACGTGCCCTCGCGACTAACCGGGCGGGATCCCTCAAAGAGGGAGGTCCGTGGTCCAATAACCATCCAATAACCAAGCTCAAATAAGTTTGAGATGAAATTAAGTTTCTTCTATCGATTAAACTTGATAGAAATCTGGTTGCGTTGATTCCTTTGAGTGTTTTCCTAACATTTTCTAATGGGATAAACTTTCTGGCAGTAGACATGGGTCCTTTTTAGTTGAACTATTATGATCTTTGTCAGACTGATTTGCCCGAATCGAACTACGGATCGCGGCCACCATTGCACACCACATCAATCAGGTAGGTTATCGCCTCACCTACTTCCTCATGTGGAAAATGGTATAAGTGCACAATTGAACTGGCATTTCGAGCAATTTATCTCTCTGCAGTGCCTCGAAAGGTCAAGTTGGTTGCAATTAGTCGGCACGATATAATAATAACAAAATGCGAAAATGCCTAGATTTAAGGTGCGCGGACATAATTTTTCCACTCATTTACGCATATCTATGAGTTTCTGCTCAGAATTCCAGTGGAGACAAATGTGCAAACATAACATTGCCAATGCTGCTCTCTTTTCAAAAATCACTTTTTTATACTTTGTTAGATCAGGTGTAATATTTGAGCTCTTCTCTTTGGGCATCACGTCGCCTTTAAACCCTGGAATTTATCCGATATGCTGCGAGAATTTCGTGCACTGAGGTTTTGACTTTCTGTGCTGGTATTGTGACTTCTGGTTTGGGATCCTTATCGTTATTTCCATTTAGTGGTGCACTTCATTTGCTGCAAGCTTGTCGACGAGGCTTTCTCATATATGTAAGCAGGGGAGAAAGCCATCTCACCATTGTAGTCTTCTTGACACACTTTGCATAAGATTGGGTATATTGTACTCGAACTCATGGAGTCACCCTTTTGGTTGTTAGGACATGTTATGGAGTTCATGTAAGCGAATTAGCATTCCAAACCATGCGGTGGTACTTCAATCACTGTTCTGCATGACTCTTCTGACCCTGCTTGAGCGACTTCTTGTGGCTACATTTATCTCGTTCTAAGGATAAACAAAGTCTTATTTTTGCTGCAACTATCACTTTGGGTCGCCTTCTAATCTTCTTAGCCAGCGTGAGAGACTGGTAGGTCGAAACACGTGTATCAAGCTGTCCAAGAACCCATTACCGGACCACCTGTCATGTTGGCTCAAATAACATTTAGAGATATATTGAATATTAGCGTGATCTTCATAAAGCACTCGAAATAAAGGTATAATGTCATGAAAATTTTAGCTAAAGAGCAACCGAGTGTACAACACTGTATGCTCGGTGATAACTTTACTTGACTTACAGTGTAAATCGTCCGTCGTCACGTATTCATAGGGATAGTAGGGCTCACGAGAGGATTGACTAAGATGACCAGAAGACGACGGGTTCTGCCCCACTGACGAGGCTGTCAAGGTCGAAACACGTGTACCAGGCTGTACAAGAGCCCATTACAAGACCACATGTCATATTTTCTCAAGTAATAATTATAAAGTATTTTATAAGCTGATTTTCTCATGTTCACTTTTAGGTCCATGCCAGCCATACACCGTACCACTAACCATGCGAGCCTCAGCAGGACAGTGTGATGGTGCACTACCTACGGCGCAGGCCACACCAGGACAGTTTTACTGAGCAAAACCTACCAAGCAGACCGCAGCTGCGCAGTTTCCTGGTGCGTTCTATGTGTTAAGTTCCATGTTTTTATTGCTGTATTCTAGGACACACAAATGGTAGTCAAACAGGAACTGGAATGTGGTATTATCTAGATAAGTATACTTGTATCTTTAAATGAATTTTTGCTTATCTTTATTTTTGGACCTCCAGCAACTGTTCTGCTAACATGTGGCACAGCAGACACCGTTAATCACTGTCGAGAAATTTGTGACACCAAGTGTGTATCAGTCTGACTCGAGCTCGAACGCAGTTGCGCAGCTGAATCAGACGCCGAATGTTGAAACGCCACCGGGTTCACCGCAACAATTAGGAAGGAGGAAGTCTAAGAGAAACGACTTCCTCCACTACCGGTTTTGCCTTCATTTCTTTGGTTGCGCTGAATTATTGTTTTGCACGACATTTAATTTGTATAGTATTGCTTCTTAGTTTCTCCATAAAACGCCAAAAAGGGCGCGACGATCGTCACGACGCGAGAAGTAAGATTCGCAATAGTTCGGGCGTAGATGCGTGTAGGTGAGGGTCTGCGGATATGCTATAAATAATGTTGTTAGCCACTAATTACTGTTGCAGGTGAAGATGTGTGAGAATGGAAGAAGATGTCCTAACGAGAATCAAAACCTCTTGCAGTCGACATGCAGGATACTCCACAGTGTTGTATCATTGTCGACAACATGGTAACGGCAATTATGCTAAGACGGATATGGCAGTGGAGTAAAGAATTGTACGAAATGGGCCGCGTACATAACATTAGCGTATATTCTCGCCAATTTTATGCCAATTTTAGGAACTTTCAAGATCTGAACAGCTTTTCTGGGTAATCTAATTCGTTTTGTTGAGAAAAATTTCTGTAGAAAAGTTATCAAGATGATTTCGCAAAAGGCGATGTGTCATAGTGCAGTAAGCAAAGCGGTGTGAATGTTCGCTTTGATCTGCGCTGCGTTTGGAAGAGCCTCTTTTTCAAAACGATACCTATCATAACATTAGAGCAACAATAAGTTGACATTTTGCATATATGTTGATTACTTCGAGTAATGCAATGGGTTGAGCACTGATTCAAATTGAAGTGGACGATTTGATGAGTATCAAATTAGTGCTATTTTTGGAAAGCAAGTGAAAAATTCGTAAATAAATACTTGTTGAAAATTTTTGTTCTGCCTATAAATTGTGAAAGCTCTCACATCGTTATCTTGCTACTGACCATAACGATACTCGTAAAGGACTGCAAGGACGAAACCAGTGAAAGATAAGAATCATTCAAGTCCTTATAGTTTCAGTGCTATTCTAATACCATAAACAAGTCGTAGTTCCCTGACAATATTTCATGAAGGACTTCCAAATAAGAAAATTGTAGTGTTTAAGACATTTTGAACGCTCCCGCTTTTACGTTTGTGTTCTTAAGAGTTATACTGTGTCTGCTAGGAGATGATGAAATATTTTGAATCGCGTGAATATTTTATACAGTAATCTAAAGATTTGCACAGAATAAGTGCCCATGACAGCCTTGTTATGGGCTCAAAATATGGTATCACATTGTCCTTTGTTGAGGGAAGTCCCAAAATAGTCTATTGTAACTTGTTACATATGCCCACGTAACAGCTATTCGCCATGCAATCGACAATCAGTCAATCTGAAAGAGCACCACGCTAACTGTTTCACCTTACGCTGAGTGTGAGAAGTTCGACGTCGATTCCCTAGTACAGGGGTTGATCCTCGAAGAACTGACTTTTAGAAAAGACACCGTGCAACTGACGAAACTGTAAATTAGTTGCTTTCATCGAAGAATTGAGATTTTGACGGTATATAAGCTTTACTGTATTTGATATGACACTATAGGAAGTCCATCTTAAAATGATTCAGCACGACTTTTTGTTTTCATTTCCGGAGCTTTCTTGTAAAAGCTCTAAGCTCAGAAAAAGCCAAGGAAGGAAGCGTTTTATCCGGTTGTCCTCAAAGGGCTGAACAAAATGGTTAACGCTTCGACGATTTCGGTTTACTATAAGTTTAACTGCACTATTCCGTACTGTGCTTTATAATTCAGATAATGATCTCGAATGCCAATGTTGATCTAGTCAAAAGAAATCTTTATAAGTGTGCCTATGAGAAAAGACCACCTTCTAGCGACCTAGATTAAGTAGGATCATCCTTGCGTTCTTCTCCGACTATTAGCAATGGACCTGATTGGAGCACTCATTTACTCTAAAACAAGGTATCTTATACCACGTGTGATAACTAGGTGCTCTTGCTGTCGACTCGTCCTTGAATTCTCAAAATTCGTCCAGAAATGGGTTCACCATCCTTGTTTTATTCCTACCCCAGGGTTGTGGCTATCTAACAACTGGAATCTGTCACCGTTTTGCAAACCCTCAGGGTGTCTTAATAAATTTTCAAAAAACTGAGAAATGAATACAAAGACGGTGTGTTTGATTACACCGAGTGATTTTAAAGTGAAATTATCAGCTGAACAAAAAATTTCAATAAACTAATAAAAACTATTTGAAAGCTCACATCTCGGAGCATCCAAAAATGCTATTCCCTGAAAAAAAGTTTTTGAACCGTTTTAATTTTCAAATCGAAGTCATTTTCCAAATACGTTATGCGCCTATCGCGTGTTTCCGCGCTCGTATCTTGTATGCTAAAGATTTTTCTTAGACTACTGAAAACCAGGCAACAACGAAGTTTTCAGAAAATTGGGGAGTTTGATTGTCTGTTAACAAGACCTCTTTACAGCGTTGCGGTAAGCAAAATGGTCTTGCCATACCAGACCTATGAAAGACTTAAGGAAGAAAAGAGTAGCCGAATGGCATATGCTACTAATGAGGCTTGTGAGAAAGCTGAAACGTACGTTTAGCACTCGAGCTGCCGCACCAGACCTCTGAGAGGCTTGAGAAAATTCAACTCAACTAATTTTGAGTTTGACACACGCGTAATTCTCTTAGGACAGAACTATTTCCTTGATATATTAGTGACCATTCGGCAGTGTAGGTCTCGGCTACTCTAGGGCTATACTTCTTTTTGTGAATCATTGCTTTACTTCACCGTAACAGGGTAAATAAGACTGATGTATGTCTACCGAGCACTACTACTGATCTGCTTCTATGCGCGATTTCAAACTTTGCGTGCAAACTTAAACTAAACTCAACTGGCAACCTACCTAACCCTCTATATAATTCCCAAGACCGACTGTCTATTAACCTCGGCATGCTAAAATATGATTCCTGATTTTCTTCTTTGAGCAGAACACGAAATGTTACATTAAACTTTATTCGACAGCTGACGTTTCGGCAGTTCGCTTTCTTCAAAGTCTGAAAAGGTCAAAATGTTTGCAATACAATCAGTCAAACACCTCCATTACTTCGTTAGGAAAAATCACCAGACCTAGATTTCAATCGCATCAAGCAAAAATTTTTGCTGGTCTGGTGATTTTTTCTAAAGAAGTAATGGAGGTGTTTGACTGATTGTATTGCAAACATTTTGACCTTTCCAGGCTCTGAAGAAGGCGAACTGCCGAAACGTCAGCTGTCGAATAAAGTTTGATGTAACACCTCTATATAAACATATTGCTATAATGTTGCAAAATTCCCTCTACGCGGTCATATAATTTTGAAGTTTAGGCATATGCTGTTCAAGTTTAGGCCTATTATCTGTCGTATTATTCATTACTTTATGATCACTTTATGTCAGCGGATTTAACCTGCAGAGTGGAACAAAAATGAGAGTTTAAGAAGGTGCGAGAAATTTTCAGAACACGAAAAGAAAATTGAATAATAACAAGAGATCCAGCATTAACGCGCAATGCGTGTGAAAGACAACTTTATTCCAATTAACAGAGAGTTCTAAAGAAGCTTTCTCAAAAATTTAGATATTTTTTGCCTTATAATATGCTGACATGCTTTGAGCCCTTTTATGAGATCTGGTATGGCTCTCCTGCAGTAATAGATGCCGTTTCACCTTTTCATGCTCATCAGTGGTACGGTGCTGTTCGGTTTAGCCGATCCCTTACAGGGCGATCTCTACTTATGAAGGAATCGACGCTAAATTATCTGAATTTCCGGCATGTCAAGTGACAAAGTCTCCCAACTGTAGTCTCAAATCTCATATAAGGCTCAAAACATGTCATCATACCCTCACATTATCATTGGGTTTTAGCAAGATCTTCATAAACAATCGAGAGTGGAAGCATTTTTTTTTAACTTCCCAAAAGTCACGTTTTCGATGGTTATTCACTTCTCAAATAAGAAACTTTGCCCAGCAAAATATAAGCGAGATAAAACATGAAAGGCGCGCGACACTCGTGAAATGTAATTTTGAAGCTGCAGCGCTCTCAATAGCTCACTAAAGCAATTTTATTTTTGGATACTCCGAGATTTGAGTTTTCACACGGTCACTGATATTTTAATGGAAAGTATCGGTCATTTATGTTAGATGACGTCACATGAATGCTCCACCCCATTCGCTGAACATGAACTTTTTATAAGAATGTTAGTTAATCATTCCAAAGCTTCAATCTCTGGCTAGCCTGATATGTGGCTGGTTTTTCGAAATACCAAAAGCTGTTGAATTCAAAATAAATTTCATGTTTTATATCAACCGAGTACTCCAACTATTACTTCGCTATAAGATCGAAAACCGTATGAACGTATAGAGAAGATCTTGTAGAATCAGAATCATACGTTTAATCTGGAATTTCTATTAAAGCGGAATAACAATTCCTAATCAAATAAAATTCGAATAGAAACTAGCAATCTCATGCAAAGCTTTCGTTCAACGAATGAGTAAAACGTCCATCTGACGCCTCCTAACATAAAGGAATCAAATTATAAGATCTGAGAAATTTCTTTTTACTTGATTTCTTCCCGATTAAGGAAATGAACCAATAATATTATCAATCAAGGACTCGTTGACGCTCGACAGAATTTGATGACATTTCGACCTACTTACTGATTTTTATGGGCCTGCTATTCCAAAGATTTTACATCTACATATATACCTAAGACAATAGAGCGATGAGCAAAAAACACAGCAAAAACACTGCGAAAAATGCATTACAAATACTAGAAATTTCGAGTATTAGTTATTACAATGGCTGTCAGCTCAACTGGGTTTATCAAGCGAAATCGCATACGCGATCGAACCTGTGAAAGGTTGGTGGCTGATAGCTAACATAGAGGTGTTGAAGAATGACTGGTGGTGTAAATGAGCCTCTGTGGTGTAGTGGTAGTAGCGCGCGTCCACGGTATGGATAAAGTGTAGGTTTGATCCCCGCTTGAGGCCATGTTTTTGCTCAGTATTTAATTTTCTTAGGGCATATACGTAACATCATAACACTGTGAAAGATGCAGTAAGAATATTAGGAATTTTGAGTGCCAGTTATATCTAGACTTGTTTTTTTTTGAAAAGAGTAGCAGATCCTTTCATTATTATTTGAGCCAACATGTCATGTGGTCTGGTAATAATAATGAAAGAATCTATTGAAACTTGAGCGTGGTCTTAATAAAGCACTCGAAGGAAAGGTATAATATCGATGCTCTTAAACGTTCCCCAAGCCGCTCGTTTCCTCCTGCTCAACTCTGGGGCTAGGTCGTTCATCATGTTGATTTCACGACCTAGATAGATGTAACTGGAGCACTCGGAAATTGTCGTTCCGTTGAGCGTGAATGGGGCAATAGAAACCCATCCGTTCCTCATGAACATTGTTTTCGTTAGATTCAGTTGAAGACCGATCTTTCCACAGGCGTTATCGAAATCAGTCAACATTCGTTCCGCTTGGCTGATGTTTGGTGTTATGAGAACGATATCGTCAGCAAAGCGAAGATGGTTTAATTGTCGACCGTCAATTTTCACTCCCATTTCGTCCCATTCTAATGTTCGCATGACGTTTTGCAGGGTGGTAGTGAATAGTTTTGGCGATATTGTATCGCCTTGTCGAACCCCTCTTCTTACGTCAATGGTGATATTGTTGTAGAATAAAGATATTCTGGTCGTGAAATCTTTATAAAGCTCACGAAGGATCATTATGTACCGAGTAGGGACGCCCTGGTTATCCAGAGCCTCTATAACCGCTTCTGTTTCCACTGAATCAAAGGCTTTTTTCAGATCGATAAAAGTGAGACAGAGTGGTTGTTTGTACTCTCGCGAAACTTCAATGAGTCTTGTGATCGTGTGGATGTTGTCCATGGTACTAAATCCTTTTCTAAACCCTGCTTGTTCGCATGGCTGTCCTTCGTCCAGTGTTCTGTCAATCCTGTTCAGGATGACTCGAGTAAAGAGTTTATAGACAACGGACAGCAAGCAGATTGGGCGATAATTGCCTATGTCGTGAAGGTCTCCCTTTTTGAACAACAATACGGTCTTGCTGGTTTTCCATTGAATAGGGACCTTGCATTCTGACAGGTAGCGAGTGAAGAGCCGAGCCAGGGTGTTGATGAGAACTGGCGGCAGGTTCTTCAGGTGTTCTGGTCTAATCCTGTCTGGACCGGGTGTTGTTCTGTTTTTCACCGACGATATAGCATGTCGGATTTCGGAAGGAAAGACCGGTGGAACGACATATTCTCCTCTTTCAATTTATATGACGGCAAGAGGACATGGCTAGCGAGGAGATACGAGTAATATTGGTGGATGATTTTCTCCATAGCCCTTCTCGAAACTCTATGTGTTCCTTTAGGATATCGGAGTGCAATCATCTTAGTCTTATAGTTGGCGAAGCCTCGCTGGGCTTGGAAATGCTCTTCCCAGCTTTTGCAGCTTCTGCCATAACTGTTGCTCGTCTCTGCTTGCTGTCCGTTGTCTATAAACTCTTTACTAGAGTCATCCTGAACAGGAATGACAGAGCACTGGACGAAGGACAGCTATGCGAATAAGCAGGGTTCCGAAAAGATTTAGTACCATAGACCACATCCACACGATTACAAGACTCATTGAAGTTTCACCTGAGTACAAACAACCACTCCGTCTCACTTTCGTCGATCTGAAAAAAGCCTTTGATTCAGTGGAAACAGAAGCGTTTACAGAGGCTCTGGGTAACCATTGCGTCCCTACTCTGTACATAATGATCCTTTGTGAGCTTTGTAAGATTTCACGACCAAAATATTTTCATTCTACAACATTATCACCATTATCGTTAGAAGAGGAGTTCGACAAGGCGATACAATTTCGCCAAAACTACTTACTGCTGCCCTACAAAACGTCATGAGAACATTAGAATAGGAAGATATAAGAGTGAAAATTGACGGTCGACAATCAAACCATTTTCGCTCTGCTGACGATATCGTTCTCATAACACCAAATATCAGCTAAGAGGAACGAATGTTGACTGATTTCGATAAAGTCTGTGGAGAGATTGGTCTTCTACCAAATCTAACGAAAACGATGTTCATGAGGAACGGATGGGTTTATAATGCCCCAATCACGCTCAGCGGAACGACAATTTTTGAATGCTTTAATTACGTCTATCTAGGTCGTCAATCAGCATGATGAACGACCTAGCTCCAGAGTTGAGTAAGAGGAAACGAGCGGCTTGGGGAACGTTTAAAAGCATAGAAGATGTAGTGAAGAGGACAAAGAATATCCGACTCCGTGCCCACCTTTTCGACTCGACAGTTATCCTTGCTCTAACGTATGCAGCGCAAACCTGGTCGCTACGTAAGTAGGATGAAAAATCACTTGACGTTATCGGAAGCGCAGTCGAAAGGTCAATGATAAGTGTATCCCGTATCTCGCAAATAAGAGAAAGGATCCGAAGTTCCGACCTACGTCAACGATCAAAAATTAGAGACGCCGTTCTACACACCAGGATATCGAAAATAAGGTGGGCCGGACAATGCGCTTCAACGACAACCGGTAGACGAGAGCCGTTACCGACTGGATTTCTCAGGACGTCAAGCGCTCTAAGGGAAGGCCATAAATCGGACCAACCACACGTGATACAGGTGATGCTTTTTTACTACATTTCTATGCAACTGACAAAGAAATATCGCAAACTTTCTATCCTTACCACTAACACCTAATCTAGTGCTTGTCAATCTTACTAACCCGCAACCCCAATTCTCTCATTCCACAATTCTAAATTTTGGTGAAGTTTAATCGCAACATTTACGCACATTAGTAACTAAGGACACTAGAAGTTTTGCTTGGGAATATCCATAATTTCTTATAAACGTCACTGTGGGGTTCTTTTTGTTTAAATGAAGTTGAGGAAATGATGATAGTGGTAACGTCACCATTGAAAACGGCAGGAAACAAGCCAACTATCATTTTTCATATATTTGTTTCGAGTGTTTTCTTAAGACCACAGCTCAAATATCAATATGCCTGGTAATCATTATTTGAGCCAGGCATGTCAGTGGTCTGTCAATGAGGGCTGACTTATAGAGCCCGATACACGTGTTTCGATCTTGCGATCTCGTCAGTCGGGCAGTTGCCCTCTCTCGTCTTTTGCTAATCTCTGTGGGTGCTCCAGTCCCCACAATAAGAGTTAGCAACGACGTACGATTTACACTCTATGCCCGGTAAAAAACTCGCCAAACACAGAGTGTTGTACACTCGAATAGTATATTCAATACCAGCCGCGAGCATTCGACTATACAACACTCTGTGTTTGGCGAGTTTTTTACCGGACATAGAGTGTAAATCGTACGTCGTCGCTAACTCTTATTGTGGGGACTGGAGCACCCACAGAGATTAGCAAAAGACGAGAGAGGGCAACTGCCCGACTGACGAGATCGCAAGATCGAAACGCGTGTATCGGGCTCTATAAGTCAGCCCTCATTGACAGACCACTGACATGCGTGGCTCAAATAATGACTACCAGGCATATCATTTTTCATCTCTAAATTCAGCTGCTAGAATGTTATTCAAGCTAGTTAGCTATATAGCCAAAAAAAATCTTTCTATTGAGAAAAGCCCATCGTCTTACTTCTTGCATTGAATCAGGTGGCTTTTGTGTTGTTCACATGCTGTTAGTGTTCTTATCTAAAATTAATCTGAAGTAGTGCACTTGTTGCTATAGGGCACTATGACTCTCCTTTCGGCCTCGTATTTGTGAAATTTTCCCGAAAAAATTTTGAGAATTCGCTGCTTGATATTTCCAACTCCTACCCCACAATTGTGACTATCAACTGCAAAATTCGCTACCGTAGTGGAAAACCTCATAATGGTTCAAATTTCGAAAAATCATAATCATATTGGAAAAACAGAATCCTCAGAATTACCAGAATTATTATATCAGAATGGTTTTCATATTGAGAGTAGAGATCACTGCTCACATTGTGTGAACAGTGTTCGGCTAATTCTAAACTATCTAATTTTTTTCAAAAACAGTTGATGCCATAGATCAGTGTTGTTCTATCAGCCGGGATCCGTCGAATGAGAAGTGGTGATGGACCAGTGTCATTGTGCACTGTGCCGTCACCATTTACGCTTCCCCTTTGCTACAACGCAGGGCTTAATGTGGGGCTTGGGTCACTGGCGAGGAGGGCAAGACCTACGAAACACCGGTTTATGGTTCTGGCGTATCAACCTCAGCTAGGCTTCAAACAGTCTTTTTCGAAACTATCTAATAGGAACACGGTAAGCTGTTTTCGATAAAGGGATTTTCACACTCTTTGACTTAGATTTTTACTTGAAAATTTGAATCAGCCAAATATATTGGGCTTTTCCATTTGGTATCATAGAATTTGACACCTACCTCTTACGGGTTCTGCAAGACTTGTGCTATCTAAAGAATACTAGTAACTAAGGAGGGCGTTTTCGAACAGCGAAATATAAGCGAGATAAAAATAAAAACGTGTGCTGCATGTGGAACATAATTTTAGGCTCAAAACTACAAAGGTATAAAAAGATGTCTTCCAAAACGGCCAGGTAGAGCGCTTACCAGAGATTGAAGCTTCTGAACGACTACTCACACTCTTTGTATGAAATTTTTGTCCAGCGAAACGAGTAGGCTTAAAAATTTGCGCTACCAAAGGGGAAAGTACCTGATATTGTATAAAATTTCATATCATATCTTGAGCCCTATATGAGGTTGGTTATGGCACTTATACACTTTCTGACACGTACTTCGACATTACAGCCACACTGGTAGAACGGTGCTTTCCGGTTCAGCCAATCCATAACAAGTGATATACTCGGTCTCTTACAATGTATCGGGCTCTATAAGTCAGCCTTCTTTGATAGACCACTGCCAGCGTGGCTCAAAAAATGATTATCAGTCATATTGAAATTTGAGCTGTGGTCTCAAGAAAACGCTCGAAACGAAAGATATGATATAGCTATATATTCCTTCCATATAAGGGAATCGACGCCCATTTGCTTGCAAAATCACCGCATGTCAGGTGATCAAATCCCCGGTATTGTAATGATCGACAGTCGAGCGCTCATGACTGATTTAATGAATTATACCATCGTCCATAGAAGCAGTCGAATGTAAAGGTAAAAAATGGTGTATCTGTGGCTAAGTGGTTATGATGTTCAACGCGAGGCTTATCACCGTCTCCAATATTTTCCTGCAATCAAAGACCAACGTCCTACGGAACTCCGTAGTATGACTATAATAGAGACGACTGCAGGAAGGCGTGTCGACCAGTATTCTATGACTTCTAAAAGAAGACCAAAAGCGGATTAGAATTTAACTTGAAGTCACTGAAGCTTCCCTGGAAAAAATGTACTACGGAATAAATACAGTGACTAATCAATATAATATCACGTCAAGGCTCTGATGAAGACGAGATCCTCGGAGGGCCATCTATTGTATCTAAGATAGAAGAGCAGTGTTCCGGCGTTAGCTTGAAAAAAAATGGGGTTTGTAAAATAAATATGGGTGTGTCAACGAGAGTTCTTTCATTTAACCGCGTTTAGCAGTGTTCACCTGTCACCTGTCGTCCCGTTGATCGTCGAGTGACTCAAGCAGGTACCATCAACTCTTCCATTTTTCCCTATCGCGTGCAAGAGTAGCCCAGTTGGTCCTCCTTGCTTTAGGGATTCGCTGAGCATCATATCTTTCTTCTAACGCTTTGGTGTGCGGTGGTATGACGTCATAAATATACTCAGTGATATAGAGCGATGTGGAAAATTGGTATTTATGTTTTAGACGACAGGAAACTTTCAAGCCGATCTCATTTGCTGAACAAACACTTTCCGCGGAGTATCAGTAAGCACTCAAAAGCTTAAATCTCTGGCTACAATTCTAAGCTGCCTGTTTTTCAAAATACCCTTTTACAACGCTGTAGCATGCAAGATAAAATTTTGTTTCTCACTCGCATTCCGCCTTCATTCTTACCATGCGTACAGTCACTTGAAGGACGAAAAGCATATAAGCGTTTAGAGAACCTTAGTATCAGAATCTACGTTTTCTGAAGTTTCTACGATGCAATGAAAAAATCCCTAACTGATATACCCAATGATGTAGAGTGATGTGCAAAACTTTTGCGCCCCAGTGTTCACCCTATCCAGGAGAGCGTGCTCCTACTCACGTTCCAATGCACTGGGCTCAATGTCAATATCCAGTACTCAAGCCAAACCGCTACTGCTGGATGTTGAAAATAGAAGCGTTGTAGCGCGAGTGTTGGCAATACAGGCGACGGTAGTGCAACGAGTTAGTGCACGCGCTCGTAGGTGAGGTTAAATTCGGATTTGCGTCCCGACTAACGCAGAACGTTTGCACATCACTATACAATAATGGGAATCTTCATGCCAACGTTGAGGGGAAGTGAGTCATTCGGCTTTTCTGTTTGTTCCTATAGTAGGTTTTCCGAATGCTACATGATCACTCTACAACGTGATCAGTGGGTAGAAAGTGCTCTCCAACGATGATTCAACAGCTTAGTCCTTTTATGCGAAAACGGCAGGATACCGTACTATTCGAATTTTATGCGTCAGTTTGATTTTTCTTTGTAATAGTTCGTTGTATTCTATGCCAAAAAGATTAATTTCGTATCTATTCGAAAATTTTTACAGGTTAAAGCGCTCAAGGGGAATTCAAGAGTTTATCGTATTTTAGACCGTTTTAAGAAAATTAAGCTGTTTTCTTCATTGTATTTTATCAGTTTTGTCCTTGTATGGTCTCCGGATGCAATTAGTATATGTTTCTAATAGGAGTAGGTACTCCTGATGCTTTTGACAATGAGCCTGTCAAAGGCCAGGCGGCAATCAAACCCACATTTCATCCCTTCCGGAGAAGCGTGCTAATCTACTGAACTGCTAATCTACTGAACTGCTCTGTTCTTCCATCACTCATTCTTCCATAGAAACGCATTTTAGCGTGCTCAAATCGATGCCATATGTTCTTGCTTAGCCAAACCGTTAGCGATTAGTTGCTATCACATCGATGCGCCCTACTGAGGAACGGAAAACGGTAGAAACTGAAGTGTTCGTAGGCAAATGGTTAGCATGTGCACTCCAAAAGGGTAAAATGGGCGTTGTATACCCGTCTGGCGTGTAAAGTTTGCATATCACTAAACATCATCGTGTACATAATTGTAACATCATACAACCGCTAAATAGCGGTTAAATAAAGAGATTTATGGCTGTTCGCATTGGTTTGGCTTACGTTTGCATCGGAGATAAGTGGAATGCCGACGATCTACCTACTTGTCGCTGTTTACGTGTAGAATCCAAGCTTCCACAGATTCTTAATAATTTGATCGTGTTAATCCAACTATTTTAATGCGATGAGACACCGCTCAGTCGTCTAGAATATAAGCTTCTACATGATCTTAGCAGTGTCGTCGCGATTGTTTATTTCTAACGCGAATTCCTGCTGTTTGTTTGTGGTGTTAAACGATCGGGCTTGAAGGCGTCTACGGGTACTAAGAACGACACCACAAATAAGCAACATGAATTCCGGTTGAAGATAGATAAACCCGACGACACCAGCAAGAACATGTGGAAACTTATTTTATAGACCAATAGGCGGTGTGTCGTTGCTATGTGGAAGCTTAGATTGTAGATGTAAGCGTGGTTTGTAACTGGAATTTTGTATGTGGTGGTCAAGGGGCTGAGAGGAACGAAAAGTCCGGTGAAACACCCTCTATTCATTTTTCTTGATTGAATAATTTAGGCAATCTTGCATGGCTTTGAGTGATTGGAAGTTGCGCTGCAGCATATTCTACCTACTGCGTCTTAGAGAAATGGCCTTTCCAGTATATGAGCACAAGGTTGAAATCAAATTCGATTATGCTATTTGATGATCATATGCGCGTCTAAAACCAAGAAATCTCCTTTTGTGGCAGCTTTCAAAAGAATGTCTTTTTTGAAAGCCGACGACGTGGGCTGCAGCCTTAAGTCTCATCATTCGAACGACTGCACTCCTATGAAAAGTTCATCTCCACTAAACGAAATCGGTTTTCCAGTTCTCCTCCCGAATAGGAAAAAAGAATTCTTTTGATTTCACCGCTTTTAGCGGCATTATGATGTTATATATAACGAATGATGTGGAGTAATGCCCACGGACCTCCCTCTTTGAGGGATCCCGCCCGGTTAGTCGCAAGGGCACGTGGCGCGTCCCCAGGTGGTGGATAGGGGAATAAAACGCGAACCAAAAGCGACCGTGTGCTTCCCAGAGACGCAGGTGGATTCAGAGGACGAGCTCACTGCTTCTGCAGTGCCGAGTTGACAAAAACTCTATTTCTACGAGTCAAGTCGGCCAAAAGCCTGCAATCAAGCGGCTGGGAAGTACATGGGAGGCGGTTAGGAGTCGCCTCCAACAAATAAACTCCTCCCGCTCCTCCGGGAGAGACTGGCAAGCTACTCGTGAGTACCCAGCCCCACGTTGAGAGCCTGGCAAGCTACACGTTGGGTATCAAAATGCCAAAAACAGTAACAAATATGGGCCTCATTCCCCTGACCCCGAAAGAGCCCCTGGTGCGGCAGCGCCAGGTAGGACGAGTACGGAGAGGCTGCTAAAATCTCAGCGCCGAACTAGGCTGCCAAGATCGAAATGGACTAAAATGACGATCCGTACCTACAACGCAAGAACCCTTGCTCAACAATCCGCTGTAGAAGATCTGTTGATTCAAGCAAGAAGAATAAGGTACGACGTCATTGGCCTGGCTGAGACGAGAAGGCGCCATCCTTTTCACGCTGTTTATGACACCGGAGAAGAACTGTTTCTTGGTACATGCGATCGCAGAGGTGTCGGCGGCGTTGGCGTCCTCGTCAAATCGAATTTGACCGTGAGCATTGATTCGTTCGAACAACTAACAACCCGTATCTGACGATTACGGTTGAAACGATGTGGTTCTATGGCGGCTTTGACCATCTTCGTTGCTTACGCACCAACATCAAGCTATGACGAAGACGAAGTCCAAGAGTTCTATATGGACCTCGAAAAATTCTTCAGAGAAGATCATACATTCTTCAGGGTCATTGTCGGAGATTTTAACGCAAAAATTAGACCTAGAAGAACGTCTGAAGAACGTCACATAGGAACCCACGGACTAGAATGGAATGAACAGGATGAGAGGCTATCCGAGTTTATCATGACGACCCAAACCATCCATGGTAACTCGCAATTCCAAAAGCCTCTCTCTCAGCGATGGACGTGGGAGTCTCCCAATGGAGAGTACCATAACGAAATAGATCACATCATAGTAAATCGAAGGTTTTGCCTGACCGACGTCGCTGTTGTTCCCAAGTTCTACACGGGATCAGACCATCGCCTACTTCGCGCAACGTTCCGATTTTCGAGGAGAGGAGAGAAAGCAGCTAAATTCAAACAACGAAGTCCCAACACTACCATAAATTGGGATGTATTCAAATCATTAGTCGGCTCTTGGGAAGATACCGTTGTCGACAACATCGACGAAGAATACGATCGACTCGTTGAATATCTTCACGTTAGCGCTAAAAAAGCCAAGAGTCCTAAGGTCACGAAGAGACGCTTGTCTCCGCTGACAATCGAGCTGATACGTCAACGTGGAATCGCACGAGCCGCAGGCAACCGAAACCTTACGTCCGAACTTGCGAAACGATGCAGAGAAGCTATAGAAGAAGACCTTAAAGAGAGAAGAGCAGCAGTTATGGCAGAAGCTGCAGAAGCTGGGAAGAGCATTCGCAAAGCCCAGCGAGGCTTCGCCAACTATAAGACCAAGATGATTGCACTCCGATACCCTGACGGGGCACTTACAGCTTCCAGAAGGGCTATGGAGAAAATCATCCACCAGTACTACTCGGATCTCTTCGCTAGCCATGTTCTCTTACCGTCATATAAATTGAAAGAGGACGAATATGTCGTTCCACCGGTCCTTCCTTCCGAAATCCGACATGCTATATCGTCGGTGAAAAACAGAACAACACCCGGTCCAGACAGGATTAGACCAGAACACCTGAAGAACCTGCCGCCAGCTCTCATCAACACCCTGGCTCGGCTCTTCACTCGCTACCTGTCAGAATGCAAGGTCCCTATTCAATGGAAAACCAGCAAGACCGTATTGTTGTTCAAAAAGGGAGACCTTCACGACATAGGCAATTATCGCCCAATCTGCTTGCTGTCCGTTGTCTATAAACTCTTTACTCGAGTCATCCTGAACAGGATTGACAGAACACTGGACGAAGGACAGCCATGCGAACAAGCAGGGTTCAGAAAAGGATTTAGTACCATGGACCACATCCACACGATCACAAGACTCATTGAAGTTTCGCGAGAGTACAAACAACCACTCTGTCTCACTTTTATCGATCTGAAGAAAGCCTTTGATTCAGTGGAAACAGAAGCGGTTATAGAGGCTCTGGATAACCAGGGCGTCCCTACTCGGTACATAATGATCCTTCGTGAGCTTTATAAAGATTTCACGACCAGAATATCTTTATTCTACAACAATATCACCATTGACGTAAGAAGAGGGGTTCGACAAGGCGATACAATATCGCCAAAACTATTCACTGCCACCCTGCAAAACGTCATGCGAACATTAGAATGGGACGAAATGGGAGTGAAAATTGACGGTCGACAATTAAACCATCTTCGCTTTGCTGACGATATCGTTCTCATAACACCAAACATCAGCCAAGCGGAACGAATGTTGACTGATTTCGATAACGCCTGTGGAAAGATCGGTCTTCAACTGAATCTAACGAAAACAATTTTCATAAGGAACGGATGGGTTTCTAATGCCCCATTCACGCTCAACGGAACGACAATTTCCGAATGCTCCAGTCACATCTATCTAGGTCGTGAAATCATGATGAACGACCTAGCCCAAGAGTTGAGCAGGAAGAAACGAGCGGCTTGGGGAACGTTTAAGGGCATCGAAGATGTAGTGAAGAGGACAAAGAACATCCGACTCCGTGCCCACCTTTTCGACTCGACAATTAGCCCTGCCCTAACGTATGCAGCAAAAACCTGGTCGCTACGTAAGCAGGATGAAAGATCACTTGCCGTTATCGAACGCGCAGTCGAAAGGTCGATGCTAGGAGTATCTCGTATTTCGCAAATGAGACAAAGGATGCGAACTTCCGACCTACGTCAACGATCGAAAATCAGAGACGCCGTTCTACACGCCAGGATATCGAAAATAAGGTGGGCCGGACACGTGATGCGCTTCAACGACAACCGATGGACGAGAGCCGTTACCGACTGGATTCCTCGGGACGTCAAGCGCTCTAAAGGAAGACCACTGACCCGTTGGTCCGATTTCTTCACGAAAGCGATGGAAGAAAGATATGATGCTCAGCAAATTCCTAGAGCGAGGAGGACCCACTGTGCTACTCTTGCACGCGATAGGGAAAAATGGAAGAGTTGCTGGTACCCGCTCGAGTCACTCGACGATCAACGGGACGACAGGTGATACAGGTGATACAGGTGGAGTAATGCATGAAATTTTTGCGTCAGGCGGACTCGAACCCGCATCTCTTGTTTTGCGTGATTGAATTTAATGTCGAAATCGACTACTCATGCCAGACCGTTGACGGCTAGTGGTTGACAAAAGAGTGGTGGCAAAACGGACGTCTGCAGTGCAACGGGCAAGAGCACACACCCTTCATAAGGTGAAATGCGGGTTCGAGTCCCGGCTAACGCAACAGGTTCGCATGTCCCTCAACACCATTGTGTATATGTACAACTTTCATTCGAATATACCAGGCGACAGTGTCTGGTGTAACAACTGTGTGCGGCGGTAATCCTTCAAAAAGATTCAGCAACGTCTTTGATTTTTGATCCTACTGCTTTGCCGATATCTTGTGGTATCACCTCCGTCTATTTTCAAGCTTTCGTGCTGCTTTTATCGACTAAGAGGGAATTTGGAAATATCCACCCAATCCCGCAACTAATCTATCCCTGCTAGACATCTGCCATAGAGTCACTTATCGAAAATTGCATTCGCTCCTTGTCAAATCAACAACGGGTTCATCTACTTTCTAAATTGAGCTTTCTCAATGTTTCCTTCAACAAAAATCGCAGAATAATTCGTCGTACCACAATAATAAGCAACTCATCAAACAGACTTTTCTAGAATGCAAAAAGAGCTATGAAATCGCAGCTTTCTGAACTATAGTTGACTTTCGCATGTCTGGTAGAAAAGCTTTATACGGTGCAAATTTTAAGGGAGTAAGCGTGCATTCCAGAAAGTGCAGGTCGTCCCCAAAAAAAAATTTAGCGAAGGGTGACGTTTTGAGTGCACTTCTTCACTTTGAGTACTTCATTACCCGTCTTCATAACTTCTTTCAGTGTGCGGATACTACTTCTAGCATTCAGTTGTTTTCAAATATCCTTCTTGAATGTCGTAGAATACTGCTTGATCTCATCCCCTTGCAATCTAAAGGATAGCCAGGCTGTGGCGTTTTATAGGCGGTTCGTTGTTGACTACCGGAGATTGTTGGGGGTGGAGCTTTACTCCACTTGCGCCGCGACGGGCATCACAACCGCTCGGCTACGGCGGCTCTCTTGTAAAACAGAATGGAAAAATTAAGTAGCCCGCTTAGGTTCCGAGGAGGATGAAGTAGCCGAAATCGTATTCATGGAAAAAGAGGACCATACTCGCTTTAGCTTGGAGGAGTTTGACCTAACATGATACTGTTGACATTTTATGGTGATCTTTAGTGAGAATTCGTCTTTACACTCATATCTTTGTCTTTCACTAGGTTTCCCCTTCAACAATGCTATGCACTCATCCTACAGTGTCACCCCAATAGTTAGTGAACGGTGGGAAAATAGTGAGTTTCAATTATAATTTACGCACATCGTCTCTGTAGGCGACGTGCGCGAGATTTTTCATTCTTGAATTTTTCTGCATCACCTAGTTCTCTCCTGTCGAATATGGCGTCTTCTTTATGTTTTCCCCCGTGAAATAGATTATTTCGATGTCTACTCACATATTTTGGCCGATCACATCGTCTTCGTGGAGAATCGTAGCGGCACCGTTTTTTTTGTCAGGTTTAGGGAATTTGAAATGAGCTCTTCTCATCAGTCTCTTTTTTATTGCATATGTCTTTGTTGATGTTTTCGAACACGACTGCCGTTTTTTTAATCGCGCAGGACTCGCGTTGCTTCTGACAGCCAACTTATATGAGGCAAAAAATAGCTGGCAGCGAATGAGGTGGGATTATACGGGCTCGAGTCGAGTGCTTGCATTTGATCACGACATTGTTCTTTTTAATTTCTCTCCAGCCTTACATCGACCCTTCAAACGGTTGACGTTCGTGGACCTACAAGCGTGTCCAACTACTCCACTTGCTCCTCTCGATTAAGTGCCGACTACAGTTACTTTTCGTTGCAGGACCCACAGCTAAGTTTCGAAGTAATTCGCGCGCGGTTTGCGCCGGCGTATTGATTGCTGTTTCTTGATGTTGTGTGTGCAAGAGTGGTGTCAACATCAAGAATTAGCTGTCATTATGCCGGCGCAGCCGCACTTGAATCATCCCAAGACTTAGCTGTGGGTTTGCAGCGAATAGTAACTGTAGGCGGCGTCCGGTTGGGGCAGAGGAGGTAGGGTCGTGGCACACGTGCGTAGGTCCACGGAAGTCAGCCGATTGGTGCGAACGACAGGACTTTCCTCTACTCAAATTTATGTACCATCACAGTCCTTTTTCATCAATTAAATATTTCTGTTTTTTCTCTTTTGTATCAAGTAGAATATTTCGACGTTCATTTGAATATTTCGACAAATCAAACCGCATACAAAGAATTTCTGAAGACTATCGCGATTTCAGAGCGCATGTGGTGCACTGTTTAGAGATGCTCTGCTTCGCACACGAGGTCAGTGGTTCGATCTCGCACTCATGGCTCACCAAGCTGTCCATCCCTCTGAGGTCGACAAAAGGGTACCGGACTGGTCGCAGGTTGATTTAGGAGGATAAGCAGCTCTGATTTGGTTAAGCGAGAAGCCAATGAGCCATTGTAAAGGCCAGATAAAGCATTCAGTCACCTCAAACGAAGTTAGAAATTGAAGATGAATGCATGGCGCATCCCTTGGGGATTGATCTACGCCAAGAGCTTTATCCTTTAGTCTTTGGCCGCGAAATGGATAGCTTTCAGGAGTGCAACCGTTATAGTTAGTGCCTATATCTTGGTCATCTCTTTGCCAATGCTCCTGGATGTCTTTACTATGATGGTCATCGAGGTCGGGGCTCCTGTTGCCTTTGACAGCCACCTTTTATGAGGCAAAGCTGGCAGCGAATAAGATAAGTCACGCGTGTAGCACGTGTTTCACGGAGCAGTTGCTACTTCTCTGAGCAGTTCAGAGTGATCGTGAACGAGACTTGTGCTCAGGGACATCGCTGCGGGAGCTAACCAATGGTCACGCCGCCCGCTTCTGCGGGGCGGCAGTCAGTATCGAGTCGTGCTGGCGTCCTGGTCGGTCGTGTGTCCCCTTGCCTTACTCCGCCATCTTTCTTGCGTTTGGTTCTCCGCCTGTCCTCACTTTGAATTTCTGTTTCTGCTCTCGTACCTGTGTATGAGGTGATTGAGATCCATCTTGCCTCTGTCTTCGATTGATTGCTATCGTTCGTGCCTATTTGCGAGGCCTGTTACATTGTGAGCGGAACTTGCGGCTACGGCGGTGGACCAAGTCCTTTGGGGTTCTGCTCGGCCCGCCACCTGGGATGGGTTCAGTCCGCGCATATAGACCGCGAGATGCTTCCCGACGTATTTAATCACCCACTGGCTCCCACCTTCGGTGTATAGGTTTGCTCGGGGCAAGCATAACTGCATCCCGAGGTCCACCGCTTAGTCAAGCCCCGCAGACTATCAGTTCATCTCGCTCACTCATCAATCCTCAGCTCACATCGTTCCACTTTACCACTGCGCACTTAGTCATGTCGCAATATTATCGTAGTTACGGTTATGCGTCGATATTATTGTTATGTTCTTGTTGTGTTATTATTGTACTTATGCATATATTTTTAGGGTCTTATTATTCTCTATGATAAAACTAATATTCATTCGTGGCGTCAAGATCAGTAGCCGTCAGCGGCATCACTCATCAATCAATCAATTGATCAATTGATCAATCATAGCGGGAAAAAATGGCTGTCAGCTCAACTGGGTTTATAAAGCGAAATCGCATACCCGATCAAGCCTGTTAGAGGTTGGTGGCTGATAGCTAACATAGAGATGTTGAAGAATGAGTGATGGCGCAAATGTGACTCTGTGCTGTAGTGGTAGTAGCATGTGTCCCCGGTATGGATGAAACGCGGGTTTCACTCCCTCCTGAGGCTTTGTTTTTGCTCACCACTCAATTATCTTAGGTAGCTATGACGTCTTTTTTCATTTATCTTATGACTTGACGTAGGTGTCTACCAACTACGCTCACTACGAGTGCTTTTACGACAACTGTTACGTACCTCGCGTCAGTTAAATAGATGAAGTCTTCAAGATTTACTTAAATTAGTCACCAATGCCATAACTCATAGAAGGTCGGTCTTCTAAATTATCGAAAGTGAATTCTATTCATTGCGGTATAGGATAATGAATAATGAATGGTTGATTTTCTATTTTTCCATTCACTTTGTTCATTATTTAGCGTTTCTATTACTCCATTTGATATTTGTTTTAGTCGACTGCTTTTGAAAATCTTCACGAAGACATATATTATATATGTATATGCATATGTATGTAAGCTTGCATGTGCTTATGCATATATACATATATGAGCATGTATACATATATATATATATATATATATATAAACTTCAAAAATATTTCTAGCCTTTTCGAGGTTGTAACGTTACAATCTGACGACCTTTCAGGCACTTATACAGTGCTAGACGCGTGTTTCGGCATTACCGCCTCATCAGGAGCACGGTGCCTTTCGCTTAACATAGTTCCTTGCGCGAGATATACTCCATACATATGAAGAAGTCGACGCCGAATCATTTACAAAATCACCGCATGTCAGGTGATCAATCCCTCGATATTGTAATGATCGACAGCCGAGCACTCATGACTGATTTAATGAATTATACCGCCGTCCATAAACGCAGTCGAACGTAAAGGTAAAATCATGATATGTCTGGGGATGTATGATTGTGATGCATGGCGCGAGGCTGATTCCTGTGTGCAATATTTCCGGCATTCAAAGACCAACGCCTTACAGAATACCTAAGCCTGACTATCCTAGAGATTGCAAAAAGACGTGCTCGACCAGTATTTTATTACATTGATGAAGAAGACGAAAAAACGAATTGAATTCTAGAAGTGCTGAAGTTCCCACGGTGAAAAGATGTGTTACTGAACAAACAGTGACAAATAAATATTATTGTACGTCTAGACTCTGAGGAAGGCGAGATCTCCAAAGCGTCATCTATTGAATCTGAGATAGAAGAGTACTGTTCTGGCGTTAACTTGAAAAAAGTAGGGTTGTGAAATACGAATGACTATCTCAACGAGTTACTGGCATATAGGTGCACGTATCGTGGTAGTGCTGGCAAAGCAGGCGCTGGTAGTGCAGCGTGTTAGAGCACGCGCCCCTAGACAGGGTGAAATGCGGGTTCGTGTCCCGTTTGAAGCAAAACGTTTTGCACATCGCTCTACATCATTTGAGATCTTTATGTTAACGTTGAGTCAAAGCTGGTTATTTAGCTCTTCTTTTTGGTCTTATAGTAGGTTTTCTGACAATCTATGCTACATGCGCGTTTTACAATGTCAGCACAGAGTAATCAGTGAGTAGAAAGTGCGATTCATGGCGTCACCGCGTTTCTTTTTCTGTATAGTGATTAATTGCCTTTCTCTCCCTCGATGTTGATTCGCAAATTCTGATGGATCAAAGCGTTCGGAGAGAACTCAGGAGATTATTGCATTTTGAATAGTTCTAGGGAAATTGGGCTGTTTTGCTGGTGTACTTTATCGGTTATCCCTCTGTCGGTGTTTTCGGACCCAGTTACTATGTTCCTAATCGGAGTAGGTGCTCCTTTCTAAAAACCAGTTTCTCAAAGGCAAAATACAGCTGGCACAAATGCGACGCGATCATTCCGTGTTCATTGTGGCTGTTATTTGTGATATGCAAGTTTTGAACCTTGCACGAGATTTGAATCCGCATTCTAATCTTTCCGGGAAGCGTGCTTACCACTTGCACTATTGACTGTCCACCACTCTTTCTACGCTACAACGCTTCTATTTGCACGGGTGATCGGTATCGACATTGAACCCAGTCACGCTGAGAGATATTGGGTATTGAATGATCAAATAGAATTTTTATTTAGCCGCTTTTTGCGTTGTCATGATGTTACAAATATACCCAGCGATGCAGAGTGGTGTGCAGAACTTTGGCGTAGACGGAACCCACATCTCACTCTATCTGGGAACGCGTGCTCTAACCCGTTGCACTACTGACGCACATTTTTCCCATCACTTTACGCTACAATGCTTCTATATGTCTGCCGCCAATCGTGTCAACGATATGGCACGGGTAGTCGGTATCGACATTGAACATAGTCACTCTGCATCACAGAGTATATTTGTATTATCATGACACCGCAAAAGCGGTTAAATAAGGATTTCTATTTGATCATTCAATACCTAATATCTGGCAGCATGACTGGGTTCAGTGTCGATACCGACTATCCGTGGCATCCTCTTGACGGTTGGTGGTTGACAGATGGATGCGCTGTAGCGTAGAAAAAGTGGTGGGCAAAATGGGCGCCAGTACAACGGGTTAGAGCGCGATCTTCCGCATAGAGTGAGATGTGGGTTCGAGTCCGCCTGACGCAGAAGTCTTGCACATCATTCTGCATTGCTGTCTATCTATGTTTTTTATGCAAAAAATATTCTATACTGAAGATTTTATAAGGCTTTGAAGGTGACGACTTTTGTACCTAAAGAACGCCATTGGCAAGAACTTGGCCTGATTCATTAACCAGAGATATTTAAAAACTGCATGATTTTGGTTCAGCTCAACTGCGCATCGCATTTTTTTGATAAACGTTTTCGCTTAAAGATGCATGATCTTGCTCTAAGAATGAGCTGCCGTGAGAACGAATTCGCTTGCTACTTCTGCACGAGTGACGCATATGGAAAGTGCTAAGGCAGCGGCGGGCAAAATTGATGCTTCCTGTGGTTGGTGTAAGATCAACTGATTCTTTGGATTCCTCCTAACTATTCTCTCCCGCTTCAAACACTGCGATCCTCTTTCTAGCCGTCCTTTCTGCAACATCGTCGCATCGCCTAAGCTGCATTAGTCATCCATATTTCGCAGTTTTACTGCATGATAACGCTCGACCTCATGCTGCTGAAAAGAGATTGAAACCGTCATAAGAAAGCTGACGTGGGAGGCCGTAGAAAATCTTACCTACCCGCCTTACTCTTCCAACATTGCACCATTTGAATAGAACACTTAAAATTACATAGTTAAAGTTACAAGTTAGGAAATTTTAGGAAACAACGTTCTTCGGGTGCGGAAATCAGCATCTTCCAAAAACCTATGAAAATCATCTCATAAGATATGTTGTTTCAACATTTAAATAAATAGCGTCTTTAACGCACCTCCAAGCAAAAAATAATATGCATTTCTTTAGCTCCATTATCACTACAGCAAAAAAAGCCGTGGAGTTATATTCGCACACCTAATAGTGTGCTCCAGTTGCTTTTGGCAACCAATTTCTCCTAGGCAAAGACGGATGGCACGAGGGGACACGGTCATTCTGTGTCTGATTTGATTGTTATTTGTGATAATCAGACTGTGAACGTCAGACGAGAATCGAACTCGTATTTCGTCCCTTTCTAAAGAAGCGTGCTATGCAACTGCACCACCGGCGCTCGTATTTTGCCCTTATACATTCTCCAGAAGAGCGCATTATAACGTAATGGGATCAACGGCAATTTGCACTTGCCAAGCTAAGTTGTTCACGCTCAGTTGCTATCAGATCGATGCGTTTTATCGAAGAATGAATGATGGAAGAAACTGGAGTATCGGTAATACAATTGGTTAGCATGTGCGCCCAGAAAGGCAAAATGAGCGTTCGGTTCCCGTCTGGCGTTCAAAATTTGCACATCGCTCAGCATTAGAGTATATATGACATAATATCACCTCTAAATAACAGTTAATTAAAAAAATTTCTATTTGTCCGCATTTGAATTCTTTTGCGCTTTGCAACAGGGATGAGTGGAAGTGCGCCAAGCTAACGAACTAGCGACATGGTCGCTTTAACCCTCTGACTTCCACGGAGCCACTCTCAACTGCAGCACAGAACTTACATCCAGAATCTTAGCCTCCACGTAGTTCGTAGTGGGTTTGTCAGATTCACCTAATTATTATGAAGCGACGACGCACCTCCTAATCTTCTAGAATGTGAGCTTTTACATGATCTTAGTAGTGTCATCGATTAAGTTATAGTGCATTTTTCGTAATGTTAAGGTGTTTCATGTCTCCATAAGAAAATTTAATGGTGAGAAAAGTAAGACTTCAGGCGGAAGTCGCCGTTTCATCCAGACATCATAAAACTACGAAAAATGCAGTAAAATACTAGGAATTTCGAGTATTAGTGATTACAGTAGATGTCAGCTCAACTGGGTTCATAAAGCGAAATCGCATACCCGACCAAACCTGTTAAAGGTTAGTGGTTGATAGCTGACATATTGATGTTGAAGAATGAATGGTGGAGCGAATGTGTCTCGGTGGCGTAGTGGTAGCACGCGTCCCCAGTATGGACGAAACGTGGGTTCGACTCTCGTCTGAGTTCTAATTTTTGCTCACCACTCAGTTCTCTTAGGTATATACAAAATATCACAACACTGCGAAAAAAGCAGTAAAAACGCAGAGAATTTCATAGAAGTGTTGATGACCATTCTAAAGCGGATATTTCAGGTTGCAGCCTCCATGTCGCCAGTTTTCGAAATGTCTTTTTCTGACGTGGTTACAAGAAGCGATTTCTTGCATTGCATACTTGCATATTTGTCTCTGGATAGATCTTTTTCTTAGAACTATTAGTGAACATTCGATAGCTCAATCGTTCCTGATTTCAACGCTGTGATTATGTTCTGAAAAGAGCTTTCTATGAAACGCAACAAGTAAAATATTTTGAATTTCCATCTGCGATCAAGGTGGTCTTTGGCCAGTTCACCGGCCACTGGCTGAGGCAGCAGTGGGGGCTGCGCAATTATCGATCAAAATCCGGCCGGTCTTATGCTGATGCGGTCTTTGTTATTTTTTTAGGAATTGTTCCATTGCTCAAAAAAAAACTCCATATAAATCGTACGACTTTGCTACAGAATGAATCCAAATACTTTTATTTCAACGTGAACACGATTAAATCAATCATCATTATGACCAGTATAGTGGAATTTAGGAGGCCAGAACGTCCTAATTGCTTCCATGCTTCCAACCGTGACTCTAAGGCGTTTAGATACTGGGAGATCTTCCTAGACATTCATTTGCTCGAAAATCGATCGATGTCGCCTCAGCCAACCTTGCTGCCACACCCAGCAACCGGTAACCTAGTCAAAGACCACCTTGCTCGCGCATGTGAATCAATCTTATTTTCCCTAATGTGTTTCAGATGAACGGCCTTTTCAGGATATGAGCACGGCGTTGAAATAAGAAACGGTACGTTATCGAATGATTATTAGTAGACCAAAGATTGAGCTCTGTCCCACGAGAATTATACACGTCTGAGACATACTCTTGTGTGCATTTTGCAGCACTATAAAAGTGTGTGCTGACAAACTGGTCATGTGGAGTTTTAGCCAAAAATCAAAGCCTTCGAATAATTACTAATCTCATGAAAGCTTCCACCTCTGCGAATGAGGTCGGTTTCATATTTGTCCCTCTATGATCAGAAAGAATCTTGTGGTATGTGGTTGATCATCTTCCCAACACTCGCTGACAGTCAATCAGCGAACGACTTTCAAAAAAGCCTTTCCCAGCATTCGCCCGGGATACCGAGTTTGCAAGGAGATAAACGTGGCCAATAGTTCAAACCTTTCATAAAAAGATGAAATCCTTAAGCAGTAATTGCAACTGCTTGTGAAACAATAAGAATTTGGCTCAAATAATAATGAAAGGATCTATTGAAATTTGAGCGTGGTCTTAATAAAGCACTCGAAGGAAAGGTATAAGAATTTGTATTATCCATCCGCCTATTGCAACGGTTCAGCACGCGCTCCCTGAAAGAGTGAGATCTGGGTTTGAATCCCAACTGATACAAATGTTTTTGCACACCACTCTAAATTATTGAGCTTGTCAAACATTTGGAGACGTTTGCACGAGATACATGCGAGGTGACGAGCTGATTGCTATTTCCTGAAGAAGGCGAAGTAGCCTGAACATGGGTCATCATATTTAGTTATAATACCCTCTTCGCGTTGGCTTAGAATAAAATGAGACATGATCCTGTTATTTACTCATGGTGACGTTGAGGCAAAATTGGTCTTTCCACTCATTTCTTATATCAGATTCCTCGTCCGTCTATGCCATATGCCCGTCTTATAATGCCAACTCAATGCTCAGTCAGCGGTAGGAACAAAGTGCGCTTCAGCAATACTTTACAGGGCATCGTCCCTTTAGGCGGCGTGCGCGCGATTCCTCACCATCTAAACTTTGTACAGCATCTTATTTCTCTTCTATCTGAAACTGCGCTTTTTTCTTTTTCTTGTAAAATCAGATTTTCTATTTTCACTAGCATATTTTGACAGATCATGTCGCCTTCACGCAGAATCAAGAGATGTCGTTTCTTGGGCTTTTGTAAGGTATTCGAGCTCTTTTGATCCATCTTTTTTTTATCGAACTTGTCTTTGTCGGTGTTGACGGATGCAGTCACTATATGTTTATAATCCCAGTAGGTGTACCTGTTGTTTTTGATAGCCAACTTCTCAAAGGCAAAAGACAGCTGGCATTAATGAGACATGATCATTTCATGTTTGACTTGACTAGTAGGTGTGATTTGCAAAGTCTGAACATCAGAAGTGTGTTAAACCCTCATCTCACCTTTTCCGGGTGGCGCGTGTGAAAAACCTTCACCACCGATGCTCTTGTTCTGCCACCACTCATTCCTTGATAGAAAGCATTCTCACGTAACGGGATTGATTAGTTTTTAGTTGATTTTAAATCGATACGCTTCATCGAATAATAAAGCTGGAGGAACTTTAGCATGGGAGTGCAACTGGTTAGCACGCGCGCATGAAAACGGTGAAAGAGCGTTCGATTTCCGTCTGACGTTCACAGTTTGCGTATCACTCAGCGTCATCAACGTATCTATTTATGTATGTACGCATGCATATATATATATGCACATATATAATATATATATGTAATGTACGTATATACATATATATATATATATATATATATATATATATACGTGCGTATATGTATATTGCAATAGTACACCCCAGCTAATTAGCGGTTAAATAAAAAGATTTACAGTTACTCGCATTTGGTTTTGTTTGCGCTTATCAAGAGGTATAAGTAGAAGTGCGCTCTGCCAATGATCTATCGACATCGTCGCTTTAAGTGACGAACGACAGCGCCGGCGGTAATCTCCAATACTCAGATTTTTTTGATTTCTGTGATTCACACACTCTTGAATGTCTCCGATATTGGCAGCCTCTCCATTCTCTTCCTTCCTAGAAAAGTTTTGGCATCATTATTCAGTTAAAGGTCATCCACACTTATCTGAAAAGAATTACAATCTCAACAAAGACCCTGATTTTTTAATCTTCATGTAGAAGACCAAACTGATAATGTGCACATTGTACAACGTTCACTGAAATATTCCAAGCGACAGTGTCTCGTGTAATGGCTGTATATAACGGTAATCCTTCGAAAGAACTCACCAGCTTTCTTCGACTCTACTGCTTTGGCGATACTTTGTAATGACACTTCCATCTCTCTTCAAGCTCCCGTGTTGCTTTAGTCGACGAAGAAAAATTCGAAAGTACGTAAGCACTCCTGTATTTAATCTAAAGCTAGTAGACGGCCATCGTGAAGTTACTTGGCGAAATTTTTCGCTTAACTTTTCATAAAACCTCAATGGATTTCCATTCTTTTCCAAATAACTTTCTTAACGTCTTTCCCAAGAAGGATACGTAGTGCAGCGTCAGAGGTGCTCTGCGTCTCTTACAAAGTTGAAGGTTGGATCTCGCGCTCAGGCTCATCAAGCCATCGATTACCCGGGGCGGTAATTTGAGTACTTATATGTTCGGAAGAGACGGATGAATAATCAACCTCGTTCGCTGGACAAAAACTTTTCGTACTAAGTTTTCGTACTAAGTAACTTATTGGTAATAATTCGATAGCTTAATTCCCGGGCTAGCGCCATACATAAACCGTTTTCGATGAGACCCTTTTAAAACGAGTATTTTCTTCTGCTTAGCCGCTCCGATGTGCTAGTGATATTATTTATTCAATATCAGCAAAGCATACAGCAGTTAACAGTGAAGCATGAATATCACAATAGTCATGATGGCTAACACTTTGGGGGGTCGTCTTCTTCAGCGCCTGGAAGGATCAAACTGATCCAATCCACCAAGCGGAAACCTTCATAATTCCAGCGGAAAACCGAGAAGAGGAGTGCCTCGTGAACACGCGTGGCTTTGAACCATATCTCAGGCTGATCTTTTCGACCTGAGTTCGGCATTCCCCACTAATGCACTGATCTTAAGTGGCTGGTCTCCAATCATAGTTGGTTGACCTTAAACATCAAAACGGTTGGTGGTTTGAAATGAAGCTTTATTATGTAATCTAAAATTCATTTCTTACGTTTTTTGCTGAGATTATGAACGTTTAAGCTTAGTAGATTGTCGGTCAGATTCATCTTTCCAGGCTCTGAAGAAGGTGACCTCGCCGAAGCATTAGTCACCATGACATCGTAATATCAATAAGTAAAATTAATAACATCTCGGGGCCGCTAAATAGACGAAATTACTCATTTATCCAAACTATGCCGAGGTTCGGAGATAGTGGGTCCTAGATTTTGTTACCTTTTCAAACGCTTCGGCGAAAGGAAAACATGTGAGTTTCACATACGTGTTTTTATAACAAGAAGGAACTCTTTCTTTAGGCTATCAATAATCATTCGGTAGCGTAAGAGTTGACGAATCCATTGTTATGATTATGTCTGGGAAGACTGCTTCTCTGCAGTAAAACCAAGAAAATTGGATTGATTCACCGAAGCAATCATGTGTCTTTGGCTAATCTAGGGGGGTGGGGATGGGGGGTAGGAGCTGGGCAGTACGAATGCTACGATTTCAACACAACCAACGATCGATCAGTGCTTTGACGGAACACACGCAAGTGCGATTTTTGTTATTCGATCGGAAGCTGTTTGTCTACTTTGAGATAAACTCCGGAATGAACGTCTGCATCTAATACTGAAATATTGTAAGTGCGCGTTTATGTGCTTTTTGTGCTTCCAGCGAAATAGTTAAATTGAGCGGCTCGTTTGAAAAAAAATTTGTTTTGAATTTGACAGTGTTATAATGGGTGTTCTGAGAAACCTGCCACGTACCGCTCTAGCCAAAAATTTAAGCTTTTGAAAGATTACTAATAATCTTCTGAGAAGTTCCTATTCAGCGAAAGGGGTTGAATATTCATTTAGCGCCGTCTAGCATATGCGAATCGTAAATTGGTATAAGACTGGTCGCGAATTTGTCTAAAAAGCAGCACTGACTCGGTACAGTGGTAGAGCACCACAAGTCTTTGTTGAGGCTAATTATGCATTCAGTCACTTCGAACGAAGGCTAAATATTGAAGGCGAATGCACGCTTCTCTCAGAGATTGATTGAGGCCGAACGCTCTATCCTTTTATTATATCTCACACGAAAAGCACAGAGAACTCTATTATTACCACCCGGATGTGCAGCGCACTAAGGAAGCTTCTTTAAATACTAGACGCTAAGCAGACTAATGAAATTGCCGTTCTTCGAATATCGTGTAAATTACAGATGTCCGATGAAAACGCTTTGCATGTAGAAAATTCTAGGGAAGTAAGGGTGAATTCGGCGGAATGCATGTCGTTCCGAAAGAATTGAAGACGTGAGTGGTGTTTTGACGAGGTCGACTTCTCAAGAGCCTATTCTTACAATTCCGCACTTTTTCACTTAGAGCACTTTTTAATCAGTCTTTACAGCGTTTTCTTTTTAACTCTACGGATCCCAGTTTTTCTAGCGTTCTATCGTATTTTCGTCTTCTTCTGACACTTCGTAGAGCGCTGGATGAGTGTATCTTCTTGCACTTTCGAGAATAGCCTGGCTGTGGCTTCCTAGGGCGTTCCATATTGAATGACGGAAAGTATTGAGGCAGAGTTCATCCCCCCCCCCCCCCCTCTACCCTCCCCAAGCTCGTCGCGGCGAACATCACAATCACTTCGCCACGGCGCTCCCACTGCTCCATACTATACGGCATTGTTCAGTTGTTATTTTTAAATGTCAATACAAATCTAGTCAAGGATTTTTATGAAAGTCTGCTTATTAAGGCGAGCCCACCGTCTGACTCTTCGGATGACGAAAAGTCACCATTGCGCTGTTCTTCTTATACTATTACTAAAGGCTCATTCGGGCTAAAAAATCATCTGAAGTACGATACCACCATATCGCCTGTGTCAGCCAAACACCCTTGGTCTCTATACGCCTCTGAGGCCTTTTTTGACTAGGAGGGAATAAACGCAAAACCGGATTCATCCGCTGGAGAAGAAATTTTTTTAGGAATGTTAACAGCCAATCGAAAGCTGAGACATGATTCTATAGTTACACGTCGCCGGTTTTTCAAAACACCCCTACATAACGTTGTAACATTCAAAATAAAACCATATTTTATAAACTATGTGTTTTCTTTTCTTATCTCGCTCATGCTGGACAGAACTCCTTTCTCTGAATGCTAGTACTCAAACTATAGCACAGGTTCTAAAGAATTCAAAAATATGTTTGCTTTTCGAAATCCTCCTTTGATCTCTTGATCTACTCTAGTCTTTAAACTTGTGCTTTAAGCCTCGCCGGACAAAGGTCTCTCTTTAGACTATCATTAATCGTGTGGTAGCGTAAGGTTTCTGATTCTATCGACGTGCTTATTTCCTGGAAATAAGGTTTAGGAAGAAAAAAAGGATCGGGTCTTACATTTTTAGCAACGTTGTTTACCAGCTGTTCGACAAGGCGAGGGCCGTGACAGAAGCTATGCTAGGCAGGACGGCCAATATTTTGTTATTCAATTAGAAATTCTTCGTCCTTGTGAAAGAAACCTCAGATGAAACGGTTGACTAAGATACTGCGAAAAAGTCTCTACACACTAATATGCTTTTCAACTTACAGCAAGTTATGCGCGTTGAAAACGAAGGTGAAAGGAGAGTGTATAACATAGATTTTCATCTGGATGCTGCAGCCTTATAAAGGAATGTTTGAAAGAAACCGGCGAAGTAAGGCTGTCGCCTCAAGTTTCACCTTTCAAATGGTCACTAAAACTCATATAGAAAGATCCTCTCCAGTGAATGAGATCGATTTTTCATTTCTTCCCTCTTAATCATGAAGAATCGCCCTTGAATTTTGAAATTTATTCGACAATCACAAAGACTTCATCGCTTTCTGTTTTTTATTGATACTCAGGATTGCAACAATCGATCAAATGGAATATGTCACTGCTGTTTATTTAAACGTTTTTAGCTGGTGGGAGGATGTTAAGCATATACTCAATGACGAAGAGAGGTGTACACATTTTTGTGTCGGACGAAATTCAAATCAGCATGAAACTAAGTGGAATTCGGTTTT
>JAHQIW010000400.1:0-64047 GCA_019055375.1 Parelaphostrongylus tenuis
CTTTTGGCACATAGCAAAGCGCTGATAAGGCTATGAGTTGAAAAGATGACTGCTGTAGGTGGGTTCCTTGACAGATCGAAAAGCTTACCATGACGTTGTTCTCCTTCTGCCTGATTCTATCTTCTGATATAGGACGGCTTCACACATTAGTTGACAAATAATGAGAGGACTGTACTTTTTTTAGCGCTTTCTGACATTCCTTGATCGTCTACAAAAGTTCATACTAAGAGTAGTAAGTATTCCAAACAACCTCCTTTCTTTCTGGACACGGCTCAAATGTTACTCGTTCAGCAATATCCTTACCGAAGTCCTGCTTTCTCGACTGTTTGCCGTTCAAAGAGTTCTTGTTATGCCCAACAAGACGATCATCGTGAGAAGTTTGTAGAATGCTTTCAGCTAGCATTTCGCTAAGTAATTACGAAAACCTTTCCGATTAGCCTTCCAAAGCAGAATAATTTTTCGAGATATTTTTCGCTAGCATAGTATTTTTCCTTTCGAATGTGTGAGGTTATATGGGAGGGTAAAAGTCAGGGTAGATTGTAGCCTTAAGCTGTGAGAAATATGGCGGCAGTGATATTGTGCTTTTCCGCCATGCCTTTCCTTATACTTTCTTTCGTAGATAGGGTCATGGATGGAAAAATTTCGTTTGGTTTTAACAAAAAGGATTTTAGATCTCGGAAATTGAGAGTGAATAGGAATTATGAGCATTTTTAGTTAACTACATTAATCCAGGTAATTAGTTCCTCGAATCTGCAACAAGCCAACTTCATATAACTCCTTTGCGGACGATGAGGGTCATTTTGACCCTCAACTGGGCGCCCCGTTCGGACGACTGGTATGATTAGTGCGCGCCCCGATAGAAATTTGGGATGATTGATCTGTTAGAGGAGTACTATTCCCAGTTGATCGTGGAATATCACAAGGGAAATTTATGAATAATTTTAGTAAAATTAACGCCAATAATTATCAAAATCTTGCACTTTTGGGAGGGCAAAACTACATTTTTGTGAGAGCGAACATTTTTGCAGCTATTATTGAATATATTTTCTTATTTTGTCAATGTTTTGGGGGTCACTCGATAGCCCTAAGAATTCAGACTTCACTGGTGAGTTTGTTGCATAAAAAGATCTCCATAGTACGCTCTACTAATGAGAAAAGTTAACGTTTTCAATCGAGTATCATTTTCTCAACTTTACACCGAATTTCTACTGCTCGAGATGGTAAAATTTTGATTCATGGAGCACTTTATCGTTAAAAAATAGATGACCATTGGAAGGATTCTGCATTTCTAGTAGGAATAATGCTTAGTTATCTTGGAAATGCTTGCTTTTGGTAACAATTTCATCGCATGCAATCGCATTTTGAGCAACGTGCTAGTGAACGCTTGGTATTTTCTAAAAAAGAGCTGTTCCACTAGATAATTTGTAATCATTCGATAGCTCGAAATTTGAGATTCTTCTACTATATTTAGGTTCTAGAAAGAACACCTTCTATCTGTACCATTAAAAGGAAAAAGATACATTTTGCATGTACAATATACAGTATCAAGCTAATAACCATAAGTGGAATATCTGACCCGCTTAGAAGTGGAAATATAAACCTTTATATCGATATGTATTTCTTACAGTGGTCACCCGTAAAACATTTCCAGCTTTCTTCTTAGGCGTAAGCGCTTTGTTCAATCTTTGCAAACCTTCAGTATCATTCTGTACAACGCCTACGTTGTCGTGATGAGGTTGAAGCTTTTTGGGAAAGCGGCTAGATGTTAGCTGAGGGCAAGCGTCGAAATCCAAGTAGTTGTCGTGCTTGTTCATCTTAGTTTTTGATTTTGGTTCGCCAGACGTCGTCGAAGCAGAGTTTATGCTAAAAGCTGAGCTTTGACCACACACATCTTACGACTTCTGGATCTTCCGTTTGTGGATTGATGGCAGAGACGTGTGCTGTTGAAACCATTCTGACTTCTCTCCTATCCATCCACTTGAGTACTTGTACGCCACTCTGGCTCCTCATAGCTCGTCACCTATACTTTCGTAGATTCTCTTGCATGAGCTTTTGGCAAACTTTTTGTCCCTCTTTTCGCTGGATCCAGTCATATATGTGTGCCTTAGCAGTAGAATCTCATTTAAGAAGGTACTAATTAATCAGTTGCCTGTGAATAGTAGCCGCCCACTATTTAGCAAGTCATTTAATGGAATCCTCACAATACTGTGTTAAAGACGTCCTGCTAATCTTGGATTGTTTTCGCGTCTGCGCAAATCTTCTTTTCGTCGGCCTATCCTCCTTCACCATGGACCGTTTGCAGAGAATGTATTGACACATCTTGACTCTTACTGTCAATCGCACCATCGACTTGTCAATGTACACATTTCTTTTCGGCTTTTATACATCCATACATATCCTGTTGACGAGTGTCAAGAGCCATTGTATCTTTTTCAAGGTTTCTTGTGGATTATACCACGTATTATTTGCCAGATACAAAAAAATTACGTCCTTCGAAATTTTATCCTTCGGCATCACTCTCGGTCCAAGATGGGGATGATGAAAGGATGAATGGCTGCTTCAGCAATATTTCACTTAAGGATATTGCCACTACACTGATCTGAATCACAAACAAACAAAGTTTTCTTAGTCTTATCGGTTCTCGGGTTTTCCATTCCTAATTTTTCTGCTAACCACGTATGTTCGTCTGCTTCACAATCAAGTCCCAAACCTTATAAATAGTTTGTAGAAATCAACTAGCCAGCCGCATTAGCTCAGGATGTAGCTTTGAAGACCTGTCCCTACATCCTTCAAATAGGAGATATTATGCGACACCATATTTCTCGATCGGCCATCCTCGGCACCCACTCCATCGTTGTCAGCCGAACTTTCTTGCGCCTGAATGTCCAAGAAATATTCCCGGATACGACGCACTAAATATCGCAGGTGATATGCATTGTAGACAGGTGGCTGATGACTCTGGTCTACTGATGGGAGGCTGCAAATGGCTGAAATTTGACCTAATTGAGTTATCTGCAAAACGGCAAGTGAACGAAGCACAGGAGGCCAACGCGATTGATCGATCGTCATTTGGAATCCACAGCCAATCCTGCTCATCCTCATCCTCCAGCATATGCTCTAGCAGACAGACGAATGCTGGGCAGATGTGGAACTCGATCTTATTTTCCTTGTTATACTGCAGGAAAGCGGTTTTTCCACAAAACAAGCACCAAGTTAAATCGTTGAAACTTGCGCCATCAAAGCGTCACACGTAATTTCAGGGAACATTTCTGTCCTGAATGAAGCATGAGTATGTGGAACACAAAAGTTGTGTTTTGGCTATAGCGTAATAATAAGGCGTTACTTAAAAACCACTACACATCGCAGTAGCCAAACATTTGAGCTTTCTAATGATCTCTAACACTTTTATGAAAACTTTTTGTTTGGCAAAAAGGGTCGGCCTTCATGTTGAATAACATGCAATAATCAGTTTTGCTTGTCATAAGAGAAGATAATGGCATTTTAAAAGAAGTGATTCCTCTTTTGAGCTTGTATGATTACCACTGCTTTCGGAAGCCCACTTTTTTGTCATGGTGAAATAAGAACAACCTGATTTGCTAAAGAGGTTCCTCAACACTTTAGAGAAGGAAGTTGATCTATCACACAGCGCAACCCGCAAGAGGCGCGCAATATTTGTTATTCGATTGGGGTCTTCCCCCCATTTCAAAAATAAAGCCCTAGAATTCTTGTTTTACTTTGATACTCTATGATTTTCTTTACGTGGTGATGCTTTTCGTGAATAGATAATTCTTTTGTACGATAGAAACTTTGAGTGCGAAATGTATTACTATTTTCTTTCTTATGGCGCTCTATCATAGCATTTTGAAGAACCAGTTAGAGCTTAGAAATTTTTGAAATTTGGACTATGGATTAATTAGCAAGAAAAGCAGAGCAAATAATCAGATTGAGTGTGGAACGTAATTTATTTTCGCTGCTACACCGTCATAAAAAGGCTTTTTCAAAAACCAAACATTTTGATAAATTCTCAGAAATTGAGGCTTTTGGATAACTACCAAGTGTCAAAAAAAAAGCTTTTTTAGCGAGAAAGGCCTTCAAACAGTCGTTTATCCCAGCTGATACACACTGTCCATCGGGGATTTATTGTTTTCTCAGTCGATGAAGGTCGTAATGTATTGGAACATTCTTGTTGAAAGGTGTAAATGTTTTCGGGTACGCATGGAAGTTTTCATAATCTTCATTGGTCTCATCAATTTATTTGCTTCCGTGCATTCTCATCTTTGTACTCCACCTCGATGTCATCAATTTCACTTCTTATAATGATCCGCTTTGCTCAGCTTTGTGGATCAAATGAATGAGCTGAGGGAAGAGAATGAAAGTTGTTAGAGCTGGTGGTGAATGGTCTAAAAGTTCATTGCCTTTTAACCCACAATTATTCATAGACCTAGTGTGGATAGAGAACTTTAGCCATGGTACCTAGAACCACATACTTATATGTATTATCTGTGTCCCACGTTTGGAAGGTAATTGTGAGTGAGACAAAGAGATATCGTTTACAAAGAGGTGTATTGTAGAAAACAGTTGAATAGTAACAAACTGTGCAAGCTTAGAAGGTTTCTATCTACTGTGGAGTCCATCACATATATAGATGCAGAGTTGTCTCCAATATCTTATTATTGAAACTGCTTTGACTAGGCCGCTGTGAGTACAAAGAGTTAGCATTTTCTGGTAGCGATTCCTCCATAAATCGTGATGTGGATTTCCTCGTAGTGATACAGCAAATGTGCGATTTTTAAAGTTAAATGGATCTTCACATCTACACTTGGAGAACGAGTCTTTCCTTGGCTGGAGACTTAATGAAGACCAAGAACTATCCTGTCGGCAGCTATAGGAAATACACAAGAGGAGTTTCACTGCAAGTAATCTAATGGAAGCTGATAGGAGACAGTGAATTGCATAGTCACAGTAGATTGTGATTCGTATAGCAGAGTCAAGGGGATCATGATAAATATAAACTTCATGATGTTCATAGTTCGTAACGTGACCGTTTTCGCACCCAAGCCACAGGAGATCGATCGAAAAATAGTACACAATAGGTAATAATTATAAGGTATGTGTAGAAACTACCAAGCATGTATATTTAGTACATACTGATATCAAGGATGATCTAAAATGAAAAGGTTATACAACTTGGCAATTGTTTTACTCAGTAAACTCTGTTAATCTCCATTAAGGAGGTCATCTTTAGTGATTGCCTTGCCCACTCTAGTGAATTCACAGTGCCAACTTTTTATTTGCCTCAACATTAAACAAACAAATCCCTTTTTTCATCAGAAAACACATGGTTGTTAACAGTAAGGTTTATAATCCAATACTGATTGACAGACACTTCCGTAACCTCAGCAGAAAAAGCTTAGTAGTACGCAAATTCTCGAGAAGCAAGGTTTATGTATCATGTTTTTCTACTGGAGCAATAGAATTGCTCAGGTAAGTAGATTTGATGTTAACATAACCTTCTCAAGATTTGAAGAAGGCGAAGCAACAGGAGCATCAGTCAGAACTGTAGAATTACCTCTTTCTTAGTACCTTTGTGTTTGATCATCAAAAACACTGGGTTTATCTATGATTCATCCATCAATCATAGTGAGAAACTCTTCTTCAATTTCGAATTTTAATGCTGAAACAGATCTACTTCTGCGAGTCAACGTGGGCGTCATTCCCCATGGCTCTAAGGCTCTTAAACTCCAATAATCTTTCGCCACAACAGGAAGTTATTCAAAAAGTCTAAGTTTTGAATTACAAGTCGAAATTCTGGGATTTTTACATATACAACTAACAAATCACCTGGGCTAGAAATGATATCAATATGGACTACAAAAAGTGCTATAAAAAGGCTCTTTGAAACAAAATAAGCCGCTCCCTATTCACGCTTAAAGAACGAGCATCTCCGATAGCTCTAATTACGTTCATTTAGGTCCCGAAATCAAGATGATGAATGGCCTAGCTCCAGAGTTGAGCAGGAGGAAAGCATGGAGAACGTTTAAGAGCATCGAAGATGTAGTGAAGAGGACAAAGTGCATCCGACTCCGTGCCCACCTTTCGACTCGACGATTATCCCTGCCCTAATTCATGCAGCAGAGATCTGGTATCTGCGTACGCAAGATGAAAGATCACCTGGCGTCACTGAACGCGCAGTCGAAAGGTCGATGCTAGGAGTATCCCGTATGTCGCAAATGAAAGAAGAGATCCGAAATTCCGACCTACGTTAGCGATCGAAGGTCAGGGACGCCGTTTTACAAGCCAGGACATCGAAAATAAGGTGGGCCGGATACGTGATGCGCTCAACGACACCGATGAACGAGAGCCGTTACCGACTGGATTCCTCGAGATATCAAGCGCTCTACAGGAAGACCACCGACCCGTCGGTCCGATTTCTTCACGGAAGGCGTAGAAGAAAGATATGATACTCAGCGAATTACTAGAACGAGTGGGACCCACTGGGCTATTCTTGCACCCGATAGGGAAAAGTGGAAGCGTTGCTGGTACCCGATCGAGTCACTCGACGATCAACAGAGCGACAAGTGACAGCTGATCAAGAGTTGAGATTTTCGAACTGTTCACTTATGAGAAATGGTCTCACCATGAGAAATTCATTTATATTTTTGTAGCTTTTGATACTTGGGCTTCTAAATTCTCAGGCTTTCAGGCTTACTTTCAAATCTTAGCAGCAGAAGCGGTGACACATTATATGAAGTTTGCTTATTTTTACATAGTTTTTGCAATATCTGAAACAAATAGAGCTCCGGCGGCAATCCTTTCACTTTTTCATTCTTTTGTGAAATTGAGCTGTGAATATTCTGTAAACTAAAGGTGAAATTTTAGTTATTTATTAACAGATGTTGCTCTTGGAATACTCATGAACGATGAATGAAGGTTTGTAACATTTGACCATCTTAGGCTCTTTCAGCTATCAACTAGCTTGTCCGAATTATCTTTGTGTAGGCAGCGTCTAATAGGTAGAAACTCCTTAAAGACGATCGAATGCAAATTCTCAATAATAGAAGAGCAGTGCTTCAAATGGTTGCATAAGTTCCTTCGAGATGACGTGTACTTCTGCTAAAACGCGATCGTTTTGAGGACTTTCCAAGGGCAGGAATTTTTCTTCGACCTATAGTGAATATTCAAAGGTTGAAATCGTAGCGAGTTCAATATTATGCCTGATTCCTCAAAGTCCCTCCTATTGTGTTGTAGCAGCAAGATTAAAATTATTTTCCACACTCGGATTGCTTCGTTTGTTCGACTAGGGTCAGCGGATCGACTTTCGATAGACTTTCGAAAGTTATTGGATAGATCAAATTATGATGTCTTCAGTGCTAAAATTGGTTTTCGAAAAGGTTTTTGTGCAATGTCGTTAAACCAAAAAAAAAAATTACGCATCACATTCGAAGTATTTTTCTGTCGTCCACCGCTCGAACTTCGCATAAAGGCAGTGGTTCTTGGGAGCAAAGTTCATGTATCTGAGGCACTTATTCTTTAGAAAGCGATAATATGTCACAAAGAAAACTTTCGTAAAGGTCTTTCTCGCAAAAGAACGACCACGTGTCCGAAAATTCGAAATAATTGCTTGGGGAAAGCCAATTTTTGTAGAAAGAGCTCATTTATAGCTGTTATTAAAGTTTTACTCTTATTTCATGTACGTTCTTGTAGCGCTTGTAGTCATTTGCTAGTTTGAGAGTTGCTGATTTTGATACAAAACTTGTTTTGTGGATTTCCATTATGTGCTTTACTGGAAAAAGATGGAACCGATTTAATCTGATAACATATTTTGAGCCTTTGATGAGGTCTGTTATGGCGCCATCTAGTGCTAGACATACATTTCGGCTTGTTCTATAAGCCGCATCAGCAGCACATGCCTTTAGGTGCGGCCAATCCCTTGAATAAGGGAATCGACGCCGCATATCTTATAGTGCACGCGCGGTGGTTGTTATGCGCATTTATAGCGGGGGTAACGTCTGCGTGTTCTAGTAATCTGCATTTTCTAGCAGTAGCGCAACAACTTTCAAGAATGAACAGATTTCCAACTCTTTTGCGAAATCTCGTCTACGTTGATAAAGTGAGACAGTATCATTCCACTCATCTTTCGTGCCATGATTATGTCTGTTTTCATAATGATCTCGCAAATGTCGGGTATGTACAGTTCTCATAAGTCGATTGGCTTCTCGCATCTGGCCCTCATGTTTTATTGAAAATATTTCGTCGTTCTAAACAGGCTGGATTTGAGCGGCGAAACCTTCTTTGACCACCCTGAGATTATCTCTTCTTCAGTGTTTTCTGGTGTGAGTGAGTGCAACACAGTACAACATTGGCTGGGGTTTTGAAGTCTTACATCTATTCAAAGCCTGAGAATGCCAATTTGACATGCACTACCTCAATCGAACACTTCGAAAGGCGAGCCTCTGAAGGCAGTGAATGTCGAGTAGCAACTGTGCAGGAACGAGAAATAAACAGTACTTACTAATTCCCAAATCGCCGTTTGCTTTTCGCTAAGAGATCTTCCGCAGTGCTGAAGTATTCTGCTTCTCTAAGCTTATATCAACTATGAAAGTTCGTAAAGATCAACTTATTCTTCGTATTCAAGTGGCAAAAAACGAAGTAGGATACCTGTGGGAAACAGCGGAACCGATTATATTTGTGGTTTACTCTGTAACGTCAAAACCATGTGCATAGGCCACACTGGAGTCTTTTGAGAACTTGAGAGAGTTGTAGTTAATCGATGTAAAGGCAATCAACAAAAAAGTATGTGAAGTATCCAAAGTAAAGCAGCATTTGAAAGAGCCAAATTTGTAGCAAAGAATAATGTTCATAATAGTATGAATGGGTATATAAAATAAGGAATGCTCATATAACGATAGAAAAAATGTTTGGTTATTCCAAGCACTCAAAGCCGTACCACGAAAATACGATTCTCTCAACGGTACGTCATCAAATCTATCGAAAATTGATTCGACAACGTGGCACTAAGCCACTAAAGTCGGTTACCGCCTCACTGCCACGAATGATGAAGTCGCTCAACTGTGACGAGAAAGGAATACGGATTGATGAAAAATTCCTATCAAACCCTCGTTTTGCGGATGACGTATGATCTTTTTGGAAAGATCACTGAAGTAGAGGCGATGCTCAGTAAACTCAACGAATTGGGGAAAAGGATTGGTTTCCCATTAACAGGATACACAGGGCATGAACAACCCATAATGAGTAGATGAGCAAATGGAAATGGATGGTTCTTTGGTTAAGGAGACCAGCTCCTAGTACTCCCTGCATGTTCATTGAGTATGGATAATAAAGTGAAGAAAGAGCTCAGAAGTGAGGAAAAGCAGCATGAACCATACTCAAGCCTTTCATCTGAATCACGACCACATAGCAAACCTCAAACTTCGCGCTTACCTTTTCAATTTTACAATCCACAGCAGAGACATAGATTGATACTACAACCACTTCAAAAACTCTGCGTACTACTCGGCGCCGAAAACTATTTCATTCTCATAATCTAGAGCTATGCACACTCTTAGTGCATTACAGATAGGTCGGAGAATTATTTAGAAGAACAGATAACAAATAGGCAAAAAAACAAAGGAGTGGACTCTAAGAGAAGGCGAGAGTACTCTTGTAAGACCACCTTAACGGTGAGTGGACGTGTTTGTAGATAACGTCGTCTGTGCTCCTTCTAGATCGCAATGAGTTTCTATTCATGGAATGGACGCCATAGGTCACCATGCTCAAAGCAGACCTCCACTATGGATTACAGCTGCGCGAGACCGAAACAATGGAAACTATGCTGGAAACCGCTGCATCAGTTAAGGCTGCCGTCCAATTATTTGAGTAGAGGATTATCACTAGTGAATGATAAAATAGTGGAGGGGTGTAGATAAAGTTGATGAAATTCACTTTTGGATACTATACATATTCTTTGTAGCGACAAAACAAGTTCCAATGAGAAGATCTTCAGAAAGGTCGTAAGCGACCGTAACTACGAAGTGCACGCTAGATATCCCATGGTATTCAGTTAAGCATAATGATAAAAGACGATATAGGTTGGCGTTATAACCACTTTTTGAGATCAGCCATGACTTCAGAAAAAAATTACTTCAGATGAGATTCAAACCCAACTATGATGGCGCAGTGCCGGAGTACACCGGTGCAGTAGCATAAAATTTTTCTGTTCAATGAAGTCTGGATTTTCGTAGGGTTCACTATCAGATCGGCACGCTGCCTTCTGAGACACGAGATGCGAAGATGTAAGACGAGTAAATTACACGTAGCAATACCTTTTCCTCTTTAGTGTTTTATCTGTCTTTACAGTGTCCTCCTTCACAATGGGAATCCTACTACTTGTAGCATTCTACCGCTTTTTTTCTCCTTCTTGAACGTCGCAGAATACTGTTTGAGCTTCTTTGACATCTCAAAGATACCCTTGCTGTGGGCTCCATAAGGCTGTGACTGCTGATTACCGGAGAGCGTTGAGGTTGAGGATCGGCCCCATGCGCCGCTAAAAGCATTGCAACCACACAGCCTTGGTGCCTCCTTATTCATAATCATTTGCAATGCAAAACTGGTCACGCGAAGACTTGCTTGCTCCAGAAAAGGTGGCAACAATCACATGTAATGATTGTCAAAATCAAAAAGTAGTATAGTTTGAGCTCATGGGATGAAAGCATAACAGACAGAACTATACCAAAGATTGGTTAAAAGCTTTCACCATTTATTTCCTCAATCTACAGATCATACACAACGAACAGAAAAAGCAGTATCTTTGAAACGATGTTTTTGATCAATTTAAGACAAGTAATTTGTGAGAGAGATCAGCAGTTAACAAAGCAAAAGATGATGGTGAATGATTATCACAGTGTTCTTGATAAGCATGCACGAGGCATTAATGCAGTGCAATTTCTTCAAATTGCTATTAAATAGTAAACGTTTCGGTAGATTTCGCCCCCATCAGAGTGAGAAAAGATCGTATTGTTCACATACAAATCAGCAATGGATAAATATCTCTGCGTCCAAATCTCCTTAATGGTACTATTCGTCAGTGCTCTTATCCCTTTTAGAGGTTTGCTAATTGGGATGCCGTACTACGGGATAGTCTCGGCGATGATGTTCTTCGATTTTGCAAGAATCACTTCGAGGTCCGCCTGAAAACAATGTGATAGACAAGTTTTCATTAAATCAGATCTATTTACTAACACTGCACTATGATATTTGGATTAAAAAAACTTTCGCTGTAATTTGCATAGACGATTCATCAAGGTCATTCCCTAAACGATGATTGTGTTTGTCATTCTAATTCACTTTGAAACCAGTCTTCTTTATCGAACTGTCCTTTTCTTTCTGAAACTAGCTAAAGTTTGGCACTTCTTTTTTGGATTGGTTTTCTAGATTGAGTAAGATTTATTTTCCATATTCTGCAGTGACAAATCGGTGACCTCTGCTAAATAGGTAGTTGAACGGGTTCTTCATGCAATAGATAGACATTTGAAATGCAATTTTTGCTGAGGTCTTTTCAATAACCACACTGTGGTTTTCTGAAAAGCGGACATCACATCGACTATATTCGGCCATTTTTGAGCACACTAGCAACAACCAATCAGAGTGGTGGTAAAACCTTGTGCTTACTGTCCACAAGAAGTTCAACTCTCATGTTAACATTGCTGTTCGGTGTTTTTGACTACTTTTCAGTCTCAGTTAAAAACCTAGAAAGCAGCCAAAATCTTTGATGAATGAGCTGTGAAATCAAACAACTGGAGTTTTGGTGTATACTTTAAGGAATTGTATAAATAGATTCACCGTCTTGAATGGCTTTACCACCAAATTTTCCCTCCTTCACTTTCTCTTAATGTGACACATCCTCGAGCGTTTCATCACTTTTCTCCTGCTTCTATTTTGCTGCAGGAGATTAAGGTGTGGCGCCTTATGAGTGCGAATGTTTTGATTTCGTCTTTCTCAGCTTTGTCCTCGCACTTCGTTAGGTCTCGAACCTGAATAAACTTCGATCATAACCAGCGCGGAAGTAATTACGAAGACGGGCTACCGATTGACTTAGGAATAGTTGGAATAAATCAGTAGCTTCATCTTGATATGCTGTTTTCGTAGGTGGTAGCAACAGCGTTTTATTTGCAATACAGTTTAGATGAATTCGCAGTCTTTTGCTGTATTTTTCGTGGACTATTCACCAAGGCCATTCTCTAAACGATGATTGGCCCGTTATCATTCTAGTTTACGCCAATACCAATCTTCTTTTCCAAACTCTCTTTGCTTTTTATACCTTTCTTCAGATTGGCACCTTTTTTTTTGAAATTCGATGGCTAACGTTTCAGCGACGCGGCGTTCATCAGAGCCTAAGAGTACTATATCAGACCACATGTGTTATTTGGTTAATATTCGTATGTACTGATGATCTCATGCAATATAACAGTATGGTTATTATGACAAAAACCCCACTTTTTCAGCATTTAGCACTTACATGGGAGTGGTTACCGGTATGTGGCACAAATTTTTTTTACTGATGAAGCTTTTTCAGTGGAGCATCCTGCAAAGGGTTTATCAAGTGTTAGGATTGATAGTTCCGGCGAAAACCACATTGCCCAACTCCTGTTCAGTCTCATCACCGCCTGAGAAATTATCTATAAAACAGCCATTTGAGAGTCTGAATAACTTGTAAGATCTCCATCCTTTGACTAGCATAGACGAGGCTCCTGAGAAAATTCTTCACTAGTATAATAGTGGCCAACGTTTTAGCTATTTCCTTCTTCAGAGCTTGCAAACGTTGAATTAGCATGTAAATTTTTCGGTCAAATGCTTTTATAGCCTTGACAGCTTTCGACATACAATTTTTTGCAAGTATGTCATCCGGGAACAAGTGAAGCTATTCGAAAGCTCGAATTTCCGTCTAATGACATATTTTGAAAAAGTATCTTTTTAATACGGTAGGAGAAAGAAAACTTTCTGTTTCTCACAAGCATATTTCTCGCAGGATAGAAATGCTCCCTGAAGCTCTGAGTAAAAATTCAGTAGCCTAAGCTTCCACGACTCCATCGCGGTGCCTATCTTCTGAAAAGACCGTTCCACGGCGGTGTAGCAAGAAAAACAAGAATGAGTTTCACATACGCGTGCATTTGTTTTTGTACAAGTGTGCGGCCAGGAGGATAGAGGGGAGCTATTGTGCTGTATCCTACAACGTTCGGTCACTTGCGTTAACGCTATTCAAATGTGGAGTGCAATTATTGTTCTTCAATTCAAATTCTTCTCTGCTTCGGAAGAAATTGTGTGCAAAATGTATGATTCCAACACTAGGAGATTGTCTCTAATCCTTCGTATACCCTTCGTGAATTCAGCGGATTAGCAGTTTAGCCGCGCGGCAGATGTGAAACACAACTCCATTTTAGATAAAATAGTGTAAAAAAAGGGTCTCTTTGAGATAAGGACATGTAGTGCAGTAGCCAAAGATTTGAGCTCTCAAATGATTACAGGTGCTCTGTTTCGCACACAAGATCGGTGATTCGATCTCGCTTTTATCACAATCATCTCTCCGAAGTCGCTAAATCGATGCCATACTGATCTCAGATTTGTCTTGGAGGATAGGCTGCACTGGTAAAACGAGAGGCCTCCGCGAATCACTGTAAAGGTCAGATAAGCATTCAGTTATCTCGAACGAAGTTGAAAACTGAGGACTAATGCATGACGCATCCTCCAGGAACTCATAAAAGTCAAGAGCTTTATCCTCTACAATTTTATAGTGAGCAGCTTCCTCGAGCACTAATCATTTTGTTCTTAATGAGTAGCGAGTGCTGCTTAATGAGTGCTGAAGCAACTACAGTTTTAAACGGTTGTGATTGTGATTCGTTAAGATTAAAAAGACAGCCGGACGATAAGTGTGGTGGGGAATTTCAGATGATAACTCAAACGAAAGTAAGGTCCCCTTCAACGTTCTTTGATCTCCAGCGAAGTAAGCACATCTATAAAACCTTTGCAAAGAGGACAAGTCTGGACAAATCAGGTAACAGTGGCTGTAACACTCTCAGGCATTGTACGGTGCTAGCCAGTTTGCAGCCGCTTTTGTGACCGTCTATGCACTGCGAGAAATTGCAGAAATGACTCAGTATTAGTGACGGTCACCCGCATCAGCTCAACTACACTTTACCGTGACAGGTGTAAAGCGCAGGTGTGGAGGGCTATGTTGAAGTCCGCCAATCATTCTGCGCCCACATATACTCGGTAACTAACAGCTAGACCAAAATGGACCACTAAGCGCACCGAGAACACTGTGACACAACGGGAAAGATTTTCAAATAGAAAATGCTGCGCGTGCACAGGAGAGTGAAACTTCGTCATATAAGACTCTCGAAGCCTTCTGGTTCAAATTCTAGTTTCCGAAAAGAATCGCAAGGATAAGTGCTTGCAAGTATGGCTGATCTCGCTACACATTTCACATTGTCTTGATTTAAGCCACACTTATAATTAACAGCGCTTGATATCATTCACCTAGATCGCAAATTCGAAATGTTTGAGAATATCGCCTATTGCGATCTCAAATGACATCTCAAACGGCGACAAGGAACAGATGGTGATAGTAGGGACGAGAAGCGAAATAGGTCCGCTGGCGGATAATATGTTGTGTCAGTTCAAGCGATTAAATAGCTTTTAGACGATCTTTGCTTCCAACAAAGTTAGTACTCAGTGGAGAGTGTCCTGGAAACAGCGGTCTGGAATAGAAATTTCATTTTTGTGTAACTGCCTGTACGACCGTCTTCGTAATGCGCGACGTATCGTAAAGGTAGAAGACGAGAGTTTAAGTGCAAAGGTACAATACATTCAATATCTCATGTGACATTTGGTTACGAGCAAATAGGCGAAATGTGTAGCGCATTTTGCATCCGCATGAGAAAACACCTAGATGAAAGTTCAAAAGGTCGTAGATATACTCTTTTATGTACACATAACTCAAAGACGTAGCGATCACAATTGAGATATGATAGTAAAAATCACGGACGCGAGTCAAGAAGATCGGTTTAAAAAACCCCAGAGGCATGTTGGATAAATTTGAAAAATCCTTAGATGTATAGAGGAGGAGGGTGTTGGGATATAACAAATAATATGACACGTTACCACAAATTGGTTTTCTGTACTCAATAAGATATATTTTTTACAGTGTGTAGTGACGTATCGGTGACCTTTGCTAATTGGGTAGTTCAACGGTTGGCTTGATGTAATAGACGGGCACTTGAATTATAATTTTCGCAGATTGATACCAAACATAGGGAGTGTTAATCTAATTGTTAGATATGTGTTCTTACAGCAAGTTCCATATTCCGTAAAGAAGGCAAAATGGCGAAACATTAGAAGCTGAATATGAAAGAAAAGCTATCGGCCTCGTCTTTTATTCAAAAGAAGGACAGTTTGTGAGGTCTTTTCAATAACCACACCGTGGTTTTTTGAAAGGCGGACATCGCATCGACTATATTCGACCACTCTTGAACACACAGTATCAACGACAAATTAGAGTGGTGGTAAAATATGATGCTTAATGTGCACAAGATGTTCAACTCTCGAGTAAACATTGCTTTTGTTGCCTCCGATTTCTTCTCAGTATCATATAAAAACTTTGAAAACAGCCTAAATCCTCGATATGTGAAATCAAACAAATGGCATAACAAATGACATTTTGGTGCATACCTTGAAAAATCGTATGAAGAGACTCACAGTCGTGAATGGTTTGCCATCATGTTCTTCGCGTCGTTTGCTTTCTCCTCAAATGAATTTATGAGCTCCAGTGACTTACGTCGTGATTCTGCTTTGCTTCAGGAGATTGAGGTGTGGCAGCTAACGATTCTGACTTGATTTTGCGCTGCTTAAGGCTGCGCTACCACTACATTCGGTGTCAAGTCTAAATGGACTTCGATTATAACTAGCGGAATCAATTCCAGAAAAAGACTATCGAATGACCTTGGTATATTTGGATTGAATCAATAGTTCTATCTTGATAAGTTGTTCCTGGTAGAAATGGTGTTTATGTGATAGCAGCATTGCAATACATTGCAGAGTATAATAGTGCTATACAACAGTACAATAACAAAAGAAAATAAAATACAGTGGCTAACGTATCGGCGAACTCGACTTCAGGGCCTGGAAAGGTCAAATTGTTCTGCAATCTCTCAGTCAAAAGTTTCCATAACCCGAGCAGAGAACGTAGGAAATGGGATTTTCGGTGGAGTACTAAAAAGCTTCATTAGAAAACATTCGCTGTCTAGAGTTTTAGGTCTTTCAGTTATTCATTGAAGACCAACCGCAGAATGACCGTATAAATGAGGCCGTGTCTAACAGAGACAAGGAAGATTAGCCTGAGGTATGGCGAAAGGTCACACGTTATTGTGTGGCCCTCCTCTTTGCTGTTCATTTTTAGGCCTTCACCATGTAACTAAGATACTTTCAATCTTTTATGCGCGGATGTTTTTGATTGCCGCACGTGGGCCGTCAATATGACGTCGAAGTCTCCAAGTTTATGTCTTTGTTTCCAATGTTAACCTAGTAGGGTTTTTGGGACGGCGTTCCCAGTTAAATGTTCTTTTACACGAATGCAGAGTGATCCACCCACTTGGTCAACGTATTCGTCCTCTTATGCCTCGCAAGAGATTAGGTAAATTATACCAAAACTCATGCAGATGCAGTCTCTATCATTTGAACAAAGGCACTTTTTCGTGTCGCAGAGGCGGTCATACGTCGGCTACGATCGGCGCTTTAGGGTATATGGGGATATCTCGACTACTGTTATTGATAAGTCCAACCTGCTCTTCTTATGCTGCGCGTTGAGATATACTTAGTTAGAAATAAAGGGTAGGACGAATGGAACGATATGGTCGGCAGACCTTTCCTTTAAAGATGACGAATTTCCTCCGAAATCTAACCTGAGGAGTACCTACCGTACCGCAGCCGTTAGAGATAGGTGTTTAACGAGCGAAGCTAAGAATTCTACTTCATGTTCTTTTACTGTGCACACAGTGATAGCTGTTCAGAACGTGTTTTTTTAACAAGTGCGCATTTTGTGCGTGATGGATGAAAAGATAGGAAATGAACCAGATGTTTTTGTTGCTTAGTTTATTGTACCATTTTGTGTTGCAAGAGTCCACGGGCAGGTTGATTTGAACGTTCAAACCGAAAGCCAACTTTTTTCGGTTTCTAGCGGCGTGAACTTTATATACTCTGACTGACCATAGTTGGATTGTGAATATTTGTTCATCCCCTCCTGTGTTGAACAGACTACAGCGCAATCGTCTAGATACGTACGCTACAGTGACTGCCGGAAATCGATTACTGAGACCTCCACTTTGTTTACAAAAGCCGTAACAAGGTTGGAACTAATCGTTGTTCCCTTGTCAGGCCTCCGATTTGTGCGAAATAATTCACGAACCATCTTAAGGATACGCAGTTTAAGCACTTTTTTAAAAAGAGCTATAATTCTTTCAAGTGAGCTATAATTTGTTGAATGAGAATCCATACCTCGTAGGTGTCGTGCATTGGGGACGCATTTGACATAATTGTATCAAGAGCGGTCATCTAAAGGCAGTCCTCCAAATGCTGAAGGCAAAGATAACCTTTCGGCTCGCACTTTTTTATTTGAGAATGCGCTAGATATTGTTTGTGTCAAAGTGATTCGCGTAAGATAGCATCTTGATGTCCAATATTCGTTGACTCTCCTTTGGTCAACTTCATAATTGGTGAAGCGGTTTTTATTTGATGAAATTCGAACCGACTTGATGTTTCACAAGACGACAGAAGAAATGAATCATTTGTCTATCTAGGATAGATTTTAGTTTTAGTGACAGGGCTTCATTAACTACTCGGAAATGTATTACTGGGACATTCTGAAGTGACTGCCAAGACCGACCTTTGATTAACCTCGACATAATTGCAGTGAATAAGTGATTTTATCTTGATTCTGATTAAGTGAATAAAAAAGCAAAGAAATAGATAAATATGCACACATATAAGCTTAGTGCTAGTCCGGTTACTAAAACACATTCCAGTCCATTTCACTAATACCCAAATGTTCCTAGACTGCCACGTAACGGTACTCCCAGCAACGAATACGTGATGAAGTCCTTTGACGCGGCCACCCTTTGTCCCTTTGCAAACTAAGCAGGTCATTACGACCCACAGCTGGAGGCGCCATATGGACGGTTACGAAGGTTGGCGCGTGCTCGCTTAGAAATTCGGGTTAACTAGGTTCTCAGAGGATCACTGTCGTTTAAAAACGTAACTTATCACTGACGAGACTTTCATATAAATAATTTTAGCAAATTAACGCTACTGCTTCACAAAATGTGCCTTTTTGAGGGAAGAAGCCACATTCTTGCAAAAGGGAATGTGGTTGCACCTATTCTCAACATTTTCTTTTATCTTCTTGATGTTCCTCTTGTCAACTGATAGATTTGATGATTTTCATTTTGACAGTAAGCTTGTTCTAAGAAAAGATTTCCGCGGTACGCTGTACTAAGAAAAAAAGATAACGTTTTACAGTAGTTGTCAATTTTTTCTATTTCAGAGCCGATTTTTTTGAATATATAGTCAGATTCAGATCCATGGTAACTCGCAATTCCAAAAGCCTCTCTCTCAGAGATGGACTTGGGAGTCTCTCAATGGAGAGTACCATAACGAAATAGATCACATCATAGTAAATCGAAGGTTTTGCCTGACCGACGCCGCTGTTGTTCCCAAGTTCTACACGGGATCAGACCATCGCCTCCTTCGCGCAACGTTCCGATTTTCGAGGAGAGGAGAGAAAGCCGCTAAATTCAAACATCGAAGTCCCAAAACAACCATAAACTGGGATGTATTCAAATCATTAGTCGGCTCTTGGGAAGATACCGTTGTCGACAGCATCGACGAAGAATACGATCGACTCGTTGAATATCTTCACGTTAGCGCTAAAAAAGCCGAGAGTCCTAACGTCACGAAGAGACGCTTGTCTCCGCAGACACTCGAGCTGATACGTCAACGTGGAATCGCACGAGCTGCAGGCAACCGAAACCTTACGTCCGAACTTGCGAAACGCTGCAGAGAAGCGATAAAAGAAGACTTCAAAGAGAGAAGAGCAGTAGTTATGGCAGAAGCTACAGAAGCTGGGAAGAGCATTCGCAAAGCCCAGCGAGGCTTCGCCAACTATAAGACCAAGATGATTGCAATCCGATACCCTGACGGGACACTTACAGCTTCCAGAAGGGCTATGGAGAAAATCATCCACCAGTACTACTCGGATCTCTTCGCTAGCCATGTTCTCTTACCGTCATATAAATTGAAAGAGGACGAATATGTCGTTCCACCGGTCCTTCCTTCCGAAATCCGACATGCTATATCGCCGGTGAAAAACAGAACAACACCCGGTCCAGACAGGATTAGACCAGAACACCTGAAGAACCTGCCGCCAGTTCTCATCAACACCCTGGCTCGGCTCTTCACTCGCTACCTGTCAGAATGCAAGGTCCCTATTCAATGGAAAACCAGCAAGACCGTATTGTTGTTCAAAAAGGGAGACCTTCACGACATAGGCAATTATCGCCCAATCTGCTTGCTGTCCGTTGTCTATAAACTCTTTACTCGAGTCATCCTGAACAGGATTGACAGAACACTGGACGAATGACAGCCATGCGAACAAGCAGGGTTCAGAAAAGGATTTAGTACCATGGACCACATCCACACGATCACAAGACTCATTGAAGTTTCGCGAGAGTACAAACAACCACTCTGTCTCACTTTTATCGATCTGAAAAAAGCCTTTGATTCAGTGGAAACAGAAGCGGTTATAGAGGCTCTGAATAACCAGGGCGTCCCTACTCGGTACACATTGATCCTTCGTGAGCTTTATAAAAATTTCACGACCAGAATATCTCCATTCTACAACAATATCACCATTGACGTAAGAAGAGGGGTTCGACAAGGCGATACAATATCGCCAAAACTATTCACTGCCACCCTACAAAACGTCATGCGAACATTAGAATGGGACGAAATGGGAGTGAAAATTGACGGTCGACAATTAAACCATCTTCGCTTTGCTGACGATATCGTTCTCATAACACCAAACATCAGCCAAGCGGAACGAATGTTGACTGATTTCGATAACGCCACTGGAAAGATCGGTCTTCAACTGAATCTAACGAAAACAATGTTCATGAGGAACGGATGGGTTTCTAATGCCCCATTCACGCTCAGCGGAACGACAATTTCCGAATGCTCCAGTTACATCTATCTAGGTCGTGAAATCAACATGATGAACGACCTAGCCCCAGAGTTGAGCAGGAGGAAACGAGCGGCTTGGGAACGTTTAAGAGCATCGAAGATGTAGTGAAGAGGACAAAGAACATCCGACTCCGTGCCCACCTTTTCGACTCGACAATTATCCCTGCCCTAACGTATGCAGCAGAATCCTGGTCGCTACGTAAGCAGGATGAAAAATCACTTGCCGTTATCGAACGCGCAGTCGAAAGGTCGATGCTAGGAGTATCTCGTATTTCGCAAATAAGACAAAGTATCCGAACTTCCGACCTACGTCAGCGATCGAAAATCAGAGACGCCGTTCTACACGCCAGGATATCGAAAATAAGGTGGGCCGGACACGTGATGCGCTTCAACGACAACCGAAGGACGAGAGCCGTTACCGACTGGATTCCTCGGGACGTCAAGCGCTCTAAAGGAAGACCACTGACCCGTTGGTCCGATTTCTTCACGAAAGCGATGGAAGAAAGATATGATGCTCAGCGAATTCCTAGAGCAAGGAGGACCCACTGGGCTTCTCTTGCACGCGATAGGGAAAATGGAAGAGTTGCTGGTACCCGCTCGAGTCACTCGACGATCAACGGGACGACAGGTGATACAGGTGATAGTCAGATTTCAATTCTTATCAATTTTTTCATCGCGAAAATTGAATTATTCTCAAAAGAATATTCGTAAAGTTTTGGAAAGAATAACTTCTAACTGCATTGATAATCTTGTTAATGAAAATAATTTCTATCGCATGTCCTCACATTTCAAGGATTGCGTTCGTGAGTTCTTGGTTCTTATTAGTAAAGAGCTATTTTACTAGATTAATGGTATTTATTCCATGAGTGAAATCTAATGAAGGTAAACGGTGTATTCATCTCTCAAACGACTTGTTTTGCACTGTGATAGTCAAAATAAAACATTGTTTCACATTTGAGCATTTCTAGCCGTATAGAGTTTTTCTATAAGAAAATCTATGGCACCGTCACGTAGCACGTAATGGAGTCTTTTGTTGTGAACGCCCTTTAGCCCCTAGCAGGCTGACAGTGTCATTATGGCCCTCAGCTAGGAGCGCCGTTTGGACGGTCACGAAGATTGGTGCGTGCTTTAATAGAAATTCGGATTAATTAAGTGTTCAAAAGAACATTATCGCTGAAAAACGATAAAACATCACTAAAGAAACTTTTATAGAAACAATTTTAGCAAAATTAACGTTACTGCTTTCTAAAATCTTAACTTTTCTAAAGGAAGAAACCACGTCTTTGCGAAATGAATGCAGTTCCAGTTGTTTTCGTGAATTCTCTCTTATCTTCTTGATGTTCTTATACTCAGTTGGTCACTTGTATCACCTGTCGTCCCGTTGATCTTCGAATGACTCGAACGGGCTCCAGCAACATTTCCATTTTTCCCTATCGCGTGCAAGTGTAGCCCAGTAGGTTCTCCTTGCTTTAATGATTTCTTGAGCATCATAACTTTCTTCAAGATTTTTCGTGGAGAAATCGGACCACTGGGTCGATAGTCTTCCTGTAGAGCCCTTGATATCCTGACATATCCACTCAATAACGGCTGTCGTCGTCCGAATGTCGTTGAGCCGCAAAACATGTCCAGCCCACCTCATTTTCGATATCCTAGCGTTCAGAACTGCGTCTTTGATTCCGATCACTGACGTAGGTCAGATCTTCGGATCCTTTCTTTCATTAGCGAGATACGGGATACTCCTAGCATTGATCATTCGACTGCACTTTCAAAAACGCTGAATAATCTTTCATCCTGCTTACTAGCGACCAGGTTACTGCAACATGCGTTAGGCAGAGATAATCGACGAGTCGAAAAGGTGGCCACGGCGTCGGATGTTCTTTATCCCCTTCATTACATTCTCGATGCTACTGAACTTTCCCCAAGGCGCTGGTCTTCTCCTGCCTAACTCTAGAGCTAGGCCGTTCATCATGTTGATTTCACGACCAAGATAGACGTAACTGGAGCATTCGGAGATGTTTTTTACGTTAAGCGTGAATGGAGCATTCAAAACCCATTCGTTCCTCATGAACATCGTTTTCGTTGTATTACGTTGAAGGCCCATTGTTCCACAGGAGTTGTCGGAATCGGTCAACATTTGTTCCGCTTGGCTAATGCTTGGTGCTATGGGGGCGATACAATCAGAAAGAGAAGATGGCCTTAATTGTCGACCTTCGATTTTCACCCTCAAATCGTCCCATTCTAATATCGCATGACATTTTGGAAGGTGGCAGTGAATAATTTTGGCGAAATTGCATCGCCTTGCCGAAACCCTCTTCTTACGTCGATGGTAATATTGTGGTGGAATAGATATTTTGATTGCGAAATCTCTATATAACTCATAAAGGATCGTTATCTACCGAGTAGGACCGTCTAGTTGTCCAGAGCCTCTATAACCACTTCCGGTTTCCACTGAATCAAAGGCTTTCTCCAAATCAATCAAAGTGAAACGGAGCGGTATTTTGTACTCTTGTGAAACGTCAATCAGTCCTTCGATAGTGTGGATGTTGTCGGAGTAAAGGCATCAAGGTGGAGACTTCGACTTCAAGTTCATGGCCCTCGCACAGGAATCAAAGAAATGCGTGCGCAAAACTTTGAAAGCCTTTTGTATACATAGTAAAGACCGAAAAATGAAACGAGAGAAGGGTGTCTTGGTAATGTCTGATGAACTTGCACCAAAAGTCAGGCTAGTCTCTCCAGTCTAAGTCAGACAGAGCCTCATTTAAACACTAATTCTAATCGGTTGGCATTCGGTGAACAGTTGAAGGACTAAAACACCTAAATGGTGAGTGTTCTTAGAAGATGCTTATTACTATGCGATCCGATAAATCTCTCTTGCGTTTTCTGCTGGGTTATGGAGGTTTTTAAATGAAAAATGGGAGATCAATTCGGCCTTTATAAGCTCTGAAGAAGTCGAGCTTCGTCGAAAATTAAGCAGCTGTATTTTGTTTTATTATGCTAATGTCTGTTGTATTTTATCACTGTATTCTGTATTATACTGCAATACTACCATGCAATGAACACTAGTCCGACCACCTCGGATACAGCTTTAGAAGAAAATACAGATACTGAACCTTTTTTATTAACAGGAGGGATGTTTGAAGAAACTTCTTTTGCTCTACAAGAATTTTTCATCATTCATTAGGCAATCATGAGCTGAAATTTTAGAAAATCTGATATTGTTCCTGCTTTTGTAATAACCTTCTCAGAGTGTTGTAGCAGTTAAAATAAATCAGTGTTTCGTACCCCTCGAGTGTTGCCGCGTAATTTTTGCAGGAAATAGCTCTTCCCTCGAGTTGCTACTAATGTTTCACCAGCGTGAGTCTTGGAAAATTAAAAAGTGTTTTCTTGTTCAAATGAGCTTTTAAAAGACTGCAGCAGGGAGAATCAAATTGTGTTCCACACCCGCCATGCGTTGTGACGCGTGTTACCGTTTTATCCAGAAATTTTCTTCGCTTCTTAGAGATGTGGGTTTATTGTGTTGGAATTATAAAAGAAACTTTCTTCTACCGTCTTAGCGCCTGAACATTTCACTTCCTTCTTATACCCCCATATAAACGCGCTGGGGGAGGTGGCCGAGTGGTTGTCGCCACGCGCGTAGAGCCATGCTCCTCCCCCTTCTCCAGCCGACTCCAGAAGTCAACAACAGCACCCCACTGAACGCAACAGCCAGGCTGTTTTCGAGATTGCAAGGAAACGTGCTCTACCAGTATTCTAGGACGATCAGGAAGGAGATAAAAAGACAAATCGAGTGCTAGAAGTACTGAGATAAGCACAGTGGAAAAAGCACTCTGAAGACGCATCATTAAGGTCTCTAAAAATGTACAAACGTGTCACTATGCCTAAGCATAAGCCAAAGCCTAAACGGACTAAGTCTAAGCCAAAAGAGCATATAACTGAGAAAATGTGATTCACGCTGAACATTCGTTTGGTAGTGTTGTTGATTCAGAGTCGCTCACACACATACGCCAACAAGCAATCATCGGCATGTCTGAATCTCAATTGTACTTTGTCTGCTACAGTGAGCTGAAAAGTCTCATCAGAACTAGCACGGTATACGCAACTTATGCTATAGAATGCTTACTAATAATCTAGGGAAGGAGCTATGTGCGAGAAATGCGAGCGTATGGAACACAATTCCTTTTTTTTGCTACAGCAGTGCATTGAGGCCTTCTTGCAAAAGAAAGCACATTTTAGAATTTGCTGAGATTTGCGCAATCGATTGATAACTAGCAGTTTGGAGGAAGAGCTTTGTGCTGCACAAAAACACTCGCAATAACGCTGACGAGCGTGAAGCATAATTTGTCTTACAACACTATTGAAGGACGTTTACGAAGAACAGGTGCATTCTTAATTCTGCCAAGTTTATCATTTTGAAGGATTACTAAGGTTCTAGCCGAAAGCCTGCGTCCAACGGCAGAGGCTGATTCGAAAATTCCTGCCCGATAACAGAGAAGAATCAAAATGCTTTCGTAATAGAGGCACAAGAAAGAACATCATTTGATAAAATAAAATATATGAGTCTAACACCGTTTTTGAGAAGCCTACTAACACAAATAAATTACAACACTAATCTGTCTTGATAGACAGAAAAGAGATAAGCAAACAAGATATCTCAAGTGCTATAAATTGAGACGGGATGATAACAGATTAAGCAAAGAGGCAGATGATGTTAGAAAATGCTGTGAGTTCGTTATAACAGAGGAGAGACTGTTAGGAGACCTGTAAATTGCACAAGAAACTCTTTTCTAATTACTAGCTAGGAAAGCGTACGTCTAGTAAGAAAGACCTTTATTACGTTGAAAAGAGTGATTGCTGGACTGAGGTGATGAAAAGAAGACGAAATCTCCTCATACCGAATGGACAAAAGCAGCGAACGTATTTTTGGCTTCTTCTTAATTATTCTGCTGTGTTACTTACTTTTAGTGCAACTGCAGTGTGGCAGGCGCGGCAGCGCACGTCGCTGACTTATTTCCTTCAGTGCCTCTTAACGTTACGAGCGCACATCGCTCTGCTTGGAGTCTAAATGAGTCACAATTACGAATACTTCTGTCAAAGCGATCGCAAAAAATGGCTGATGTATTAACTTACATGCCGATACTTCTTCTTACGGGAAGCGTACAAATAGAAATGAACCACACTGCTAGTTTGTATTGCCAGAAGGATAAGTGATAATCAAGCAATTTCATGTAATATCATGTGTTAATAATTAAGGTTAATTACTAGAGTTGAATCGCGGTCGATTATGTGCGAAGAAACTGTGAGACCGTTACGATAGAAACTAAATCTGTTTGCATCTTAGATTTTCCATATGACCTATGCCAGCAATGCAGCGGAGGCACATCGAAGTATTGATATTTAGTGTCACTTTTTTTTTGAAATCTATCAAGAATGTCCAAGATGACATCGTCCTCATAACACAAAGCATTAGCCAACCAGTACGAATGTGGACCGATTTTGGCAACGCCCGAGGAAAGTTTGATCTTCAACTAAAATTAGCGAAAACGATTTTCATGAGAAATTGATGGGTTTTGAATGTCGCATTCACGCTCAACGGAAGGAACATCTCCGAATGCTTTAGTTACGTTTATCTAGGTCGTGAAATCAACATGACGAACGACCTAGCTTCAGAGTGGAGCAGGGGAAAACGAGCGGCTCGGGGAACGTTTAGGAGCATTGAGGCTGTAGTGAAGAGGACATAGAATATCCGACTCCGTGCCCACTTTTTTGACTCGACGATTATCCCTGCCCTAACTTATGCAGCTTATCGATGCTAGGAGTAATCCGTATCTCGCGAATGAAAAAAAGGATCACTTAAGTCAACGATCGAAGATGAGAGATGCCATTGTAGACGCCAGGATGTTGAAAATAAGTTGGGCCTGACACGGGGTGCGCTTCAACGATAACTGATGGGCGAGAGCCCCACCGACCGGATTCCTCGGGATATGAAGCGCTTTACAGGAAGACTACCGACCAGTTGGTCCGATTTCTTCAGGTAAGGCAAAGAAGAAAGATATGATGCCCAGCAAATTTCTAGAACGAGTAGGTCCCACTGGGCTATTCTTGCACACGATAGGGAAAAATTTAAGTATTGCTGGTTCCTGCTCGAGTCACACGACGATCAACGAAACGACAGGTGGCAGGAGATCAGGAGTTGAGAATTTGTAACTGTTTACTTATCAGCAAAATTTTCAACGTGAGGTATTCATTCATGTTTTCGAGGTTTTTGATATTTCAGCTTCTGAATTCTCAGGCATATTTCCAAGAGGTTGCAGCAGATGAGGTGACACATTTAATGGTAAATACATATTTTGCTCCAATATCTGAAACAAATAGAACTCCAGTGGCATTCCTTTCAATACTGTTCATTCTTCTGTAAAACCGGGCTTGTGAATATTTTGTGGACTAGAAGTGAATTTTTAGTTATTCTATCTACAAATGTTGCTCTTTGAATACTCATTAACTATGAATGTGGGTTTGTAACATTTGATCGTCTTAGGCTCATCCAACAATTAACTAGCTTGTTTGAATTATCTTTGTGAAGTCAAGGTCCAGTAGGGGGAAACTCCTTCAACACGATCGATTGCAAATTCTCAATAACGAAGAGCAGGGCTTCAAGTGGTTGCATAAGTTCGTTCGAGACGACGTGTACTTCTGCTAAAACGCGATCGTTTTGAGGCCTTTCCAAGGGCAGAAAATTTCCTTCGACTTATAGCAAATGTTTAAAAGTTCAAATTGCAGCGAGTTCAGTATTATGTTTGATTCCTCAAAGACTTTCTTATTGTGAGTCGCAACAAGATTAAAATCATTTTCCACACTCGGATTGCTCGTTTGCTCGACTAGGGTCAGCGGATCGACTTTCGATAGACTTCTGAAAGTCATTGGATAGTTAAAATCTTGATGGCTCCAAACCTAAGTTTGGTTTCCGAAAAGATTCTCGCAAAACGTCGTTAGAATAAAAAAAAATTATGCCTCACATTCAAAATATTGATGGGTCGTCCACAGCTCAAATTTCGCATAGAGACAGTGGTTCTTGGAAGTAAAGTTCACGTGTCGAGGCATTTTATCGCTAGAAAGTGATAATATAGCACGAAGGAAACTTCCGTAAAGGTCTTTCTTCTAAAAGAACGACCAAGTGTCGGAAAATCGAAGTATTTCTATGGGGAAAACACATTTTTCCAAGAAGAGCTCTTTTATAACTGTTATTGAAATTTAGCCCTCGTTCCGGCTACGCTCTTGTAGCCCTTCTAATCATTTGATAGTTTGAGAGATGCTGATTTTGATACAAAACATATTTAGTAAGTTGCCATCAAATGCTTTACTGGAAAAGATGATAGCGACTTAATCTATGAGCATATTTTGAGCCTTTTATGAATTCTGTTATGGCGCCATGTAGGCATACGTATCGGCTTATTCTGGCAAGCCTCATCAGCAGCACGGACCTTTAGGTTCGACCAATGCCTTAAATAAGAGAATCGGCGCCGAACATCTTGTAGTGCACGCGCGGTGATTGTTATACGCATTTCTAGCCAGAGTAACGCCCACGTGTTCTGATAATCTGTATTCTTCAGCAGTGAAGCAACACACCACTAAGAAAGAACAGGTTTCCAACTCTTTTGGCGATATCTTCTCGCATATGTCGACTGGTTTCTCGCACCTTATCCTCATGATACCTTGAACACAATCCATCGTTATTAAACGGGCAGGATTTGGGCGACGAAACCTTCTTCGACCACTCAGCGATTATCTCATCATCAGTGTTTTCTGATATAAGTGAGTAAAACATGGCGCGAAATTTTGAAGGCTTACTTCTATTCGAAGCCTGAGAATGCCTATTTGACAAGCATAACCTCAATCGATCACTTCGAAAGGTGGGCCTCTGAAGGCAGTGAATGTCGAGTAACAACTGTGAACGAACGAGAAATGAACAGTATTTGCTAGTTCCCAAATCGCCCTTGGCTTTTCGCTAAGAGATCTCTCGCAGGGCTAAAGTATTTCGTTTCTCTAAGCTTGTATTGACTATGAAAAATTCGTAAAGATCAACTTATTCTTCGCATTCAAGCGGTAAAAAACGGAGTAGGATACCTGTGGGAAACAGCAGAACAGATCAGATCTGTGGTTCACTCTGTAACATCAAAACCATCTGCATATGGCCACACCGGAGTCTTGCGAGAACTTGAGAAAGTTATAGTGAATCGCTGTAAAGGCAATCAACAAAAAAGTGCGTAAAGTATTCAAAGTAAAGCAGTTTGTGAAAGAGCAAAAGGTGTAGCGAAGAATAATGCTCATAATAGGGTATGAGTGCATTTATAAAATAAGGAATGCTCATAGATTGATAGAAAAAATGTTGGATTATTCCATGGAGATCCCAGCTCTCGAAGTACACTAATGATTCGAAAATTACTGAGAGCTATCAATGAATGAACTCATCTGCAGTATACCTTATATTTTTGGTCGAAAATACATTGTTTTTCACTTTCAACCGCTTTGGTAACTTTTGAATATTGTATATAGGGAGATGTATCTTCCCCAAAAAGGTATGTCCTAATGTTCTATATTATAACCGACTAAATGCCAAAAACAGTTCCACTGCGAAGTAAGCTAAAGGCTTTTCTCGTCCAAGTGCTATATATGGCTACATAAACATGCGAGATGGCGCAACAATTCAAGAGTTCGTCTTTTTATAAATCTCGAAAAAAAACTTATGTTGATTAACTGACGCGAGGATGGTAAAGTAATCGTAGTAGTAATTTGGCAGGCGTTTCGGTGACTCGCCTTCTTCAAAGCCTGAACGTATATAGTATTAGTCTATATTCGTAGTCTAGTCTAAATAAACCATTATTACACACATCAAGGCTCGAATAAGGCAGGTCCCTGATTTCTCGATTTCCCCGTCACCTGTCGAGCAGACCGCGATGTGGTGTGATCACAATGAACGAAGAAACTTAAAGTGTTTTCAAGACAAAGATGAGCACTCTGATCACATTACGAAAGTCGCTCACAGCTTTGCTATTTGATGCGCAAGCAGCAATTTGTACTGCCTTACGAATAGATTGATGGGGGTATGTGCATGTCAGACCAAACCAGTTTACGTTGATTGCTGATAGAACCGATTCCTTGTATGTCAGGAAGTGTGATAGCAAACACTTCAGTAGAATCTAGTAACTAAAACACAGTATGAAGCCCGTAACCTCAAGTTAGGCCTTTTGCCAATCACTTTTGACTCTTCCGTAGAACCTATTCTACTTGCCTGATCAAAATCATTGTAACGATACGACTAAGGTGCTAGCTTAAATGATATCTTTTAGCTTAAGTCGAAAAGCCTTTGGCTCATTCTTGAATTTGTTGGTTCTCGAAAAAAGTGCGGAAATTTCTCACCAAAAGCTATCACTATTGCCACCATCGTTCTTCAGGCAGACCATCGTCAACGTTGGCGCTTGAGAAGTTGCACGCGACAACATTAATTGTAGGCGTGCACAACTGCTTTCTGACTCCGATAGAACTCTTGCATTTTCTCACTGGCAAAATTATAAGGATTTAATAACTTCATGTCTACAAAGGGTTCGAGGAAAATGGATAAACATCGTCGGCCGTTGTGGAGAGTTGTAATCCAATCAATGTGCGCTCTCAATAAAAGCGCGGAGGACGTGGCAAATAATCATATTATGAATGCTACAGGGTTATAAGAAGACTTTCTTGAAATCACGTACACTTTTGGACTCAAAGAACTTTACAATGTTCAAGGATCGTTAATCGATTAGAAAAAAGCGTTGTTCATAGAAATACAAGCGTGAAAATTATAGGACCGTGCAGCGCGCGAAGCACAATTTTAATTCAAGTGCTACGGCGTTATAAGAAATCCCTCAAAAAACAAGCACGCATAGCAGCTCTCTAAGATTTGCGCTTTCGAATCTTCATCGGGAGAATCGTTTTGAAGGTATGTTGCCCTGAAACTCTTCAAAAATATTCGAAGTCTGACGGAGCCGGAGCTCTCTATTAGCGTCTCAACGCCAATATGCCTGCAAAAACGGCCTATACGTTACGTAGAAGGGCTATATTAGGGTGAGAAACTATGACAATTTATCTACACCTAAAGCAATAAGTCTTATTCTACTTGTTTGACACACATCTCATCATGAGAGTCCGCTAGTTCACTTGTTTTCTTTTTACACAGATAAGCATTGGTCTTCTTCATGTCATCTTTTTGATAACTCCTCCGAGGCTTCGAATCGGGTTCGTAATAATGTCATCCCTTTCTGTGTTCTCATTCCCTTGCGACACAATGAGAGCAATCTATGATTGGGGCATTGTCCACGCACATTTGTCTTCTGTACGAGCGAATGTAGTACCTAAGTCAGTAACTTTCTGTTGAGAAGACTTCTCGGAAAACCTCACGACTCGCAGGTATCGCCCATATTGATCGGAGCTTTTTGTGTGACCCTTAGAAAATGATAGGATTCACTGGTTTTGCGCCTTCCATTCCCACCACCACCGTATCGAGAAGATTCTTCATCTTCACCATTGTCTTAGCTCTTTTATGTCGACTTTGCGTTGCTTGTTGCCAGTTATAGTCGGCTACAGTCATTATCACTTGCAAATCATCGCAAGTCCTCGATCCAACGAGTACATTCCCACTTTTGTGTCCCGCCTACTCCTAACACTCCTCCTGCGCAATTATCTCTAATCGTCTCTAGCTAATTAACTCCGCCCACTCCAACGACGCTGTAAATGACCGATATCGATATATTACATCATTTCTGCCACCGCCCCTGAACAGTGCTGCCGGACGATCGCCTTCTCAGGTAAGGATGGCTATGAGATGCTAAGGTACTTGAATTGTTCTATTCTAATTCCTACTTTTTTAATGAATTTAATCTATTATGTTGATGCTGTTAGAACAGAACTTTGCACTGACTTTTTTCAAACCATTTCCTTTATCTTCTTACAATTCTTTGAGTCATGTGACCTTTTTCTTCACAGAAGTGCCATGAGAAATGAGCACGAAATCCGTGTATTCCTCTCAGTAATTGAATACGACTGCTTAGCATCCAACGATTTGGTTTACCGGTCAATACTCAGTTTACCATAGTCGCATAACTCATGTTTGGAGTCAATGATGTTGGAATAATCATTAGCGAGTGCACGCTTCCTTTTGTTATATTCTTTCTTGAAAATAGGCGAAAGCATCGGTTTCAATCACAGACAGCCATGAGTATGATCGAAAACGCACCAATGATCGATGGTACAATTTCGTATCAAGACTAATCGTTTTAATATTCGGTAGTATATCGGTTTTTTTTCTATGATCAACCCACATTTGTTATGCATATGCCAGCGTTTCCAGAATTCGTTTTGTTTCCTCGAATTCATCTTTAATAAAGGTCTTCAAGGATTTTGCTGTACAGTTCTAGTAGTGTATCTATCCGTCTGTGTGTCTATCTGTCTGTGCCATTCGCACCCATTTTCAGCTCTCTGGGAGAACCTCCTCTTTTGCTCTTTTTCAGAGGTTTCTAGTCATTTGATAGCCTCGGAAATTAATGTAAGTTACTTAAATTGAAGTAAATCTTAGATATTTCAATGGCGTACTTAGTTTTCAAAAAGAAGACTTCCTTTTGCATTCTAGCAACAGCAGTAAAACTATTTTTGATATTTGCGCAGTTTTCACTGGAGACAGTTTTCTTCTGAACTTTCATTGAGCACTTAGCAGCACAATTCTTGTCAATCTCAATGGTTTTCTTGGTTTTCAAAAACAACTTCCTGTTGCGTTCTTGTAGCCGAAAGAAATCAGGGTTTCGCACTCGGCGCGCTTTCCTTATTTAGTGGAGTGTGTGTGTGTATGTGTGTGTTTCGAGAACGCAATGGCTTGATGCCTATATTGCATCTCATCCACTCAGCGAAGCAAGGAATGCGTGCCACGTGCGAGAAGCAGTTTTACTTTTACCCTTAGTGGGAGAAGAGAATTCTTTTGATCAAACCTTGCACAGCATTGAAATTATCGAGATTTGAGCTATCTAATAATTACTAAAACTTCCAAATAAGCTCCGTCCAAAAAAAGTGCTTGATTATAGAGCGTTATTTCGTTTATACTTCCTAAGCGTTATTATTACTTTCACATCTTTATTAGCAGGCCCTTTTGAAGATAAAATTTAAGCTATCAAGCGACCACTAAAACACGGGAAAAGCGAAAAAGTGATTTTTTGCCAAGGGGAAAATGGTTGCAGATAGAGAAAAAGCACCAATTTCATCACACGTCCTCGTTTTGTGCATGTTGGGTGACCGTAGATGTTAAATTAATATATGTTTTACTCTTTGGCCTTTGATACCACTTTGTATAGTAAACGTTTTCGAACAGGCTGACTTAAACGTTCAGGACTAGTAGTTCATCTGCTTTAGATTTTCTCTCTTGATAGATATTTGTGTGCTTTAACTGCTCACATAACAACTCATATCATCCGTCCATCTCCTAATGAGTGTGGCAGATGACATATTAGTCATTTATGTAAAGACAGCAAAGACTGTAGATCAATCCAAAAGTTCGACTTTCTATAAACCTCGGCATAATCAATTGATATATGAAAATGGAGAAAACTTATCTTGATTAGCTGACGCGAGGTTGATAAAACAGTTGTAGAAATTCGGCTGACGTTTCGGCGACCCGCCTTCTTCAGAGCCTGGACGTATATAGTATTAGTCTATTTGAATGATCGGATGGTCTTATTTATATGCTGCCTAGGTCACGTTAGAAGATCAAACGAAGAAAGGGCGCGAGATCTCGCGTAATGGTGACGCACTCGTCCTTCCGATTCATTTCGGGGTTTTGGGCGTTTTATCCAAAATGCCTCAAGAGTCTTGCGCGTGGACGTTTTTGATTCCTGCGCCAGGATTGTGACAGTCACATCAAAATCCTTGTTGTTGTGTTTTTGTGCCCTATGTAAACCTAAAGGTTTGGTTTCATCTATTTTAGATTTACTGTCTAGATGTTCTTTTATGCGGACGAAAAGTGGTCTTCCCGTTTCGCCTATATATTCTTCCCCGCATGTTTTACATGTTAGCAAAATAAATTGTGCCTGATCTCATACAATCTCCCTCTTTTCCGTTGGGGCAGATCATACAGTTGTTGGTGTTGAACAATCGATCATAGAGTCTATTGCGGATCAGCTGATGGCGTAGGGTGGGAGGTGGGGTTTCGATAATTACCACGGAATTTTCAAGACCGCATCTTTTCAGGCACCTTTTATCAACTGCGCTACAAGGCTAGATTAGAAGGGTTAGGTAATGAAAAACAACCAGGGACACTATCACCCATTCCCTTCCCACAAGCTTTTTACAAGGAAGAAAAACCAAACAGCGAACTCGACCCTACTTTTCGCGTTTTTTCGAACGAAATTCTGCAAATACCCAACCACTTTCGGCATAGAAAAATAAGCTCCAATCTGACACATAAACAAAAACAAGGTTTGTCACAAATCAGGGAGCTCGTAAGATCAAAAACTATCCGTTTGTCCGTAAGTGATAAAGGTGAGGAATTTGTAGTAATTTCAAATCAGCTGGATGTCGATATAACGGAGAAACATCTTCAGGATGTCTCCCTCTATCGCCCATCCTCTGAGAAAGAATATAAACTCCAATGTAAAAAATTAAACAAAGAATGGGTCAACACGGCAAGTGCAGCGGGTTTGGAAACTTCAGTTATTTCTCGACTCAAAAACAATAATCCTATTTGTCCGGTCCTATACCTTCTCGTAAAAACACATAAACTTACATCTATTGATGATCTAGTGTCAACCGATCCATCAACATACAAGGTTAGACCCATCATCAGTTGTATAGGCGGACCAACGGATAGAATAACGTGGTTTCTAAACCTCATTTTTACTCAGGTGCTCAAATTCATACCAACCCACCTACCCAATACAAAAATGTTCCTTGACCACCTACGTTGCGCGAAACCTAACAACTCGCACGTAATGGAGTCATTTGATGTTAGCTCACTCTATACAAACGTATCAAATGACTCTGCAATGCAAGCCATTTTCGAACTTTTAACTGAAAATGAACAAAAAGTAAACATGTATGGCTTCACAATTCAACAACTAATGACCCTCCTAAAACAATGTCTTAGTTGTTCAATCTTTCGGTGGTCGGGAAAATACTTTACACAACTCAGGGGGTTAGCCATGGGTCAACGCTTAGCACCTAGTCTTGCCATCGCTTTTATGTATAAGGTGGAAGCTCCAATTCTCGTTCACCGCCCATTGCTCTACTGCCGATATATAGATGACTGTTTCATTGTCTGTTCCACACAAGAGGAAATGGACAAATGTTTTGAAGTGTTGAACGGACAGTCAGAGCATATCAGATTTACGCGAGAAAGTCCAAACGGGGGCTGGCTTCCATTCCTAAATACCCAAGTAAAGCTTTTGGATAGTGGCTATAGTACAAAGTGGTATCGAAAACCAAGTAACAAGAACATTTTGGTCAATTACCTCTCCTCTCATCCTTCACACATGAAAAAATCGCTAATTAAAAACATGTTTCGAACAGCTAAAAGTGTGTGCACAGGAGAGGAGGAAAGGAACGAATCATTAGACTTGGCACGAAAGATCGCCATTTCCAACGGCTACAAAACATTTGCCACTAGGGAATATTCAAAAAGTGGAATTAGGTCACAAAAGAACAATACTCCGCACCTAAATAGAGTCCCCTTCAAATTACCATTTATATCAAACGAGATTAGTAGCGCGGTTAAAAGGTGCCTGAAAAGATGCGGTCTTGAAAATTCCGTGGTAATTATCGAAACCCCACCTCCCACCCTACGCCATCAGCTGATCCGCAATAGACTCTATGATCGATTGTGCAACACCAACAACTGTATGATCTGCCCCAACGGAAAAGAGGGAGATTGTATGAGATCAGGCACAATTTATTTGCTAACATGTAAAACATGCGGGGAAGAATATATAGGCGAAACGGGAAGACCACTTTTCGTCCGCATAAAAGAACATCTAGACAGTAAATCTAAAATAGATAAAACCAAACCTTTAGGTTTACATAGGGCACAAAAACACAACAACAAGGATTTTGATGTGACTGTCACAATCCTGGCGCAGGAATCAAAAACGTCCACGCGCAAGACTCTTGAGGCATTTTGGATAAACGCCCAAAACCCCGAAATGAATCGGAAGGACGAGTGCGTCACCATCACGCGAGATCTCGCGCCCTTTCTTCGTTTGATCTTCTAACGTGACCTAGGCAGCATATAAATAAGACCATCCGATCATTCAAATAGACTAATACTATATACGTCCAGGCTCTGAAGAAGGCGGGTCGCCGAAACGTCAGCCGAATTTCTACAACTGTTTTATCAACCTCGCGTCAGCTAATCAAGATAAGTTTTCTCCATTTTCATATATCAATTGTAGATCAATCATTGCAGGTTCCGCCTCAGGCATGAATGCAATAACAAAGCATTGCGCCAGTCGGTGGGTACCCCGTTGCTAGTCCTCTCAGTTGTGTGGAATCTTCCTGACTACGTGAAAATTGAGCAATTAAGGCACTTCTTGTGACGAATAGTAGTTCAGTGGGGAAAGTCGATGCCCCAAAACTGTAGTGACTCGAATAAAGATTATTCGCTTAAGTTTGTAGTGTTCGATGTGGGTGTGCAGAATAGAGTGTCTGCGACGCGGACTATTTCTATTTGCAGCTTAGATAAACAACCTATAATGAACAATAATTGCATAATTATAGATCAATATCCACCAACAGTATACAAGAGCGAATCGATGGTAGATTACGCAGCACAACAGTGGATAGATAACTATCAAGGTCCTATCGATCCCCACGTAATTTCACAACAGTGATATGTTGGCGAACAATGTGGAACTTATGAGAGCGGAAGCCATAAAGCAACGAATAAGTTTATGAGAAGTATTGATCATAAGTCTAACGATTGCAAATTCGATCAGGAGACGGGGGCTTGGAAATCACCATGGTCCCCTCGGGAGACGAAACCCCGGGATGGTCTGCAGGGTTGATGACCTATGCATATTATACAAGTCATGACTGTGTCAGCATAGTATGGTCAAAAGCAATTTCAAGAGCCTGTATTTGTGCCCTGGGGGTGAATCGCCCTTGACTCTCGCTATACTGCTCGTCTCCATGACACAAGTTGGCAATTACAATTGTCGGTGAACATCAAGTAATCAATGGTCATAAAACAAAAGGGGAAACAACCCTATGTTCAATGGGATATGGGTCTGAATAGTCATCAAAACCATGTTTTGCTTCCGGGCTACACTAGGTCGCACTCCATTCGTCCTTTAAACTTGCCTGAGCAGACTATTGTACTATGTTGTCGCTAATATAAATAAAGTATAAAAAAAAAATTGGCAACGAATGCGTATGGGTTGCTATACTTTTTGGAATGAGTCGTGATTTAGCGAATCGAATTGCCGTATAATCTTGCACCATTTGGTGTTCGATGGGAAGCTTAATATCAGGATGAGAAGCCACATTAAGACATCCATAGACTCGTCTAGATGGCTAGCAAGAATCACTGTCTCAGGTACCATGCGATTTACGTGTACTCCTACGAGGGTGGAATTTTCACCTTACGTAGTGGAAGACTAATTTATGAGGTAGTCTCAGTCTGCAGACGATGGGAGAGTCAGGATGTGGGAGCAAGGGTGAAAGAAAGATAACACTGTCAGCTTGATGTCGAAATTTCCCTTATTCCTATTTCATAACTTGTTATTACAAGATACCGTGTACATCCCAGCGCTCCTTACATTTGATTTCTTCATCGCATTTGTAGCCATATAAGGCTTTCAGACACCTTATGCATTGCTTCGGCTGCAGCTTGAGGAATCTGTCGATTTTATGAATGTCGTAGAAATGTCAACGACGTGATTCTCTTTCCAAGACTGGGTATAGCTAACGTAACGCCTTTTTGAGACACCGTTGATTCGTTCCAAGACGGTGTTGGAGAGGGGATTGAATCTGCGCCTTACTCATCGTCTTGCTTCCTGATTCACGGCATCACTAAACACTGCCGCTACCACCTTTTATTTCACCTGAATGGACGATAGTTTTTTGCCAGTTGGAGCTTTTGAGTAGTTGGGCGCATGACAGTTATAGAAAGGTGCTTTCCTTTATGGCCTCACATGTTCCCCATATTTCATCCCAGCGTTGCGTGTGTTACTATTTTCCGTACTTTCACCCATCTGCACCCATTTTTAGCCCTTGGGATAAACGCTTTTTTGGCTTTTTCGAAGGATTTCTGTAGCCATTTGATGGATTGGATCTCAAGTATTTCAACAACGTATTTTCTTAAAAATGGCCTGCTTATTGCGCTGTAGCAGTGAAAATAAAATCATGCTTTAGGTTCAAGCATTGTTCATTGGACAAGGCTTCCCCCTCTGACTTACAGAATTCATTCGATAGCATGGTTATGAGGAGGAAAGAAGAATAATTTGTCTCATTCAGTCATTCCAGAGCACAGATCTTTCGCTAGAGCCGTACGCAGTAGGTTTTAAAAAAGGCTTTTTATAACTCTGTAACAGGTTGAATAATAGTGAACTGTGTTTCTCGCTCATATTTTTTTGCTGGATAAAGCTCTTTATTTAGACTACTAGTAATCATTCGATAGTGTAAGTCTTAGTGATTCCAATGCTATGCTTATTTTCTGGAAAAAACGCTTTTCTGCAGTGCAGTAGGGAAAAATAATAATGAATTCGCATGCGCGTGCAAATGGTCTTTGAAACAATTAATGGGCCGTTAGATGAGGCTTCAAGGTGGGCTGGCGCCATAATTGATCGATTTTCGACCGGTTTATGTGAAATTGTGATCTTTACTATTTAATTAGGAACTGCTTCTGCGCTTTGAAAGAAAATTTCAATTAAATATGTTACTCTGTTACAAAAAGACTTCAAATATTTTTATTTTGCCATGAATACGGGCAAATCAGCCATCATTATAATGACTTTGATCGAATTCAGGAGGCCAGAAACGTCTGCATTGCTCATAACATTAGCTCAAAAGCATTCAGATACTACGTTTATATGATTGAAAATCGATCGCTCATCGAGTCAGCTCACCTTGTCTGCTCTCCCAGCTTCCATTGAGTTGACCAGTGACCAGATCATGCGAATTCAGCGTTATTTTTCCTATTGCACTACAGAGAAACTGTCTTTCCAGAAAGTAAGCAAAGCATTGGAATCAGTGAAACCTAGGCAATTAAATCATTACTAATAGCTTAGAAAAAGAGCTCTGACCGGCTGGGAAATATCATCTGTGAAACTATATTTTATTTTGATATTTGCTGTGTTATAAAATGGTATTTTCGAAAATCGGCCAGGCAGGGCTTTAGACCGAGGTTTGAGTTTCCGAAGAAATTGTTATCACTCCTATGAAAAGTTCTTGTCCAGCGTGTAGGGTGATTTTTCCATTTTATCACCTTGTAACCGAAGAAAATCAATTCGATAGTATAATTTTCCACAACTTCCATGCTCATTCTTTGCTTCAGTGCGTGCATGGAATTTTGTAACGTTGACATCGAGCCATCGCTCTTACGAAACACGCGCACCCGTCGCCGACAAGAAATGCGCACCGACTGAGAAACTCAGTCTTTCTTGGCTATGTCGGTCTAATGAAAGGTTTTTTTTCAAAACAAGTATATATTGAAATTGTCGGATTTGTGCTACCGAATGGCTGTGGAAAGTTTGAAAGAAAAGCTGTGTCCAGCGAAAGCCCCTCTGATGTGAAACATATTTTTTGTACTGCTAGAGGCCAGAGCTAGTTTCTTACCAAAAATCAAGCACATTCTTGAAATTTTTGAGATGCAGACTATCCACTGGTTACTAAAACTCTGTAAAAAAAAGTAATAAACATGCAGTTTTGAGAGGCTGAAAATGGGTGCGGGTGAGGAGAAGTATCATGTTATCTTGGTGTGTGTCCATTGCACCATACAAATGTAGTGCTGTGAGCAATTTGAAGTGTTAAGGTAGAGAAATGTATGCTGTTTTCTTGGTGCAAATGCAGTCCACCATGCAGCTGCATGCTATTAACAGTTGAAAACGTTTTGCAATTTAGTACATACTACTTGCTTATTAACTGCTTTACAACTTATAATGTGTGTATTTACAGCTCTTTTTTCAGACCATTCTCTTTAATTTCTGATTCATTATTAACGAATTGAATGAATTAACAGACAAACTGTAATCCCCTATAATTCTGGTGGAAATAGAAAGGTTTTCACTTATCTTTCGCCTTTATGGAACAGGCGCATGTGGCGCAGTGGTTGGAGCTTAACCCTTTAGGGACGGCTATAGAATCGATGCGCGCAGAGCAAAATACGCGATTTTCGCTAGTTGATGAAGGTTATCTTCGCCGTTTTACGAAAATTTTAAAATTCTGGTATAGCTTTGTTAGAAGAAGATTTTCTCTCTTCGATCATATGATTTTGGTTCAGATATATGTGTCTTATATGAAGAAAAACGTTGGTTTATTACGAAATTGTGCTGAGTTTGAAGAATAATCAACTGTATTGAATTGGATGGAAGATATCACAATAGAAAAACTCTAATTCTGATCTACCATAGTTTATACAAGACGCAAGAGCCATCATAGTGAGCTGAAATTGAAAACAATGAATAGTTAACAGCAATAATGGTAATGGATGCTGTATTTGATACTAGTTCATCGATAACTCTCACTATAATTGAGTTAAATCAATCATTCGTTTATTGCCAGTTATTCAGGGTTGTGGTAACTGGAAAATGGTTGAGCACATATGGACAGCGGAAGAATTTTGAGGGGTAAGGGACAGCCGTGTTTGGATAAAATTCCCTAGAACATAGGCACTATCCAACTAACTGGCCAGAAATATGTGACTCCAGAGAAACATTCTCTGTGCGTCTCTTCTATCCGCACCCATATTCAAATAAAATATTTTTTGTTCCTTTTTGAGGTTTCAGTATTTTTTTCGACAGCTTAAATATCGAGAATCTAAAGGGTGTGTTTTATTGTCCAAGTGTTTTTTATGTTATGCTATAACAGTGATATGAAGCTTTCGGTACTTATAGGTTAGACGGCGAAAAATTTGGAATCGAACTCATTTGCCGCTCAGGATATTTTCTCAGAAGTGTTAGTAATCATTAGAAAGCTGAGGTTTCTAGCTATAGCTATGCGCTGCCGGTTTTTTCTGATCACCCTTTCATGTCGCTGTAACATACAGAATTAAATTTTGTTTTTCTTTCGCGTCTCGTCTGCACTTTTACTACGTGTTTAACTCTCTGGAAACACGTGAAGCATATCAGCTTATAGACAGTTTTCCGTAGCATCAGAATCTACGTTTTTATCTGAGGATGCTGTCGATGTGCTGGAAAACTCCAAATTGAATAACAATATTCCAAACGCGATCGGTCTTTCCGCCCCTGCTCCGCTCCGCTAGTTCGTGAGTTGGCCGGTAAGCAAAGTCGCCGAAGAGGTTTGTAGCTGAGTAAAATGTGAAGACAAGTTGCAGAAACGACTTCTTAGTGAGATAATCGCCTGGTCTCCTGCGTAACTCAGCAGTGATCTACCGCATTACGCATAAATAGCGAAAACTACTGTTGTTTTGTTGAGGATTTTTTTATAGGGTCGACAGAAACTTCATATCAAAAAGCGCAATTTTGACACAACGGACAATTCTGCACACACTGACATGCTATTTATGCTTCTAGCAGTTCATACTCGTGGTAAAATGAAGACGAAATGCTAGTGAAAGGTGAAATTTTTTTCTGGATGCTACAGGGTTACAAAAGGATGTTTCAAAAAACCGACGACGTATAGTTGTAGGCAGAAGTTTTCGAGTCATCACAAACACTCTTATGAAAACTGCTTGTTCAGCGAATGAGAGTGGCTCAAAATTTGCTACCGCTTAGCATGCAAGTACCAATTTTCTTTCACACTCGAGCACTTTCGCTGGACAAAAGCTTCCATTTAGGTTATCGATAATCCTTCGACAGCACAAATCCCAACAGTCTCAATGATAAGCTTGGTTTTCAAGAAGGACGTTTTTGATGTGTTGTTACAGCTAAAAGATCATTTAGTTTTGCACTCGGCGCCATGTCGGTTGCGAAGCGCAATATCCATAAGGCTTCCGGTGCGCGCCTAGTGTAAAGCTCAGTATTATTTTAGCTGTGATGACGCACTAAGAAGACTTTTTTTAAAACCAAGCATGTCCTTGAAATATATAAGTTAAATTTGCCGAGATTTGTGTTGGCGAATTCTGAAGTTTCTGTGGAAAGCGTTGCTATACAAAAGATGACCAAGTGTTGGATAACATATTCTTTTTTTCTGTTACAGTGTAGTACAGAAACCTTTCAAAAATGAAGTAGGTCTTTTCAATCTTTCGAGACCTAAGCTATCGAATGACTACTAAAATGTCTAAAAAGTGCTAAAAATACTTTTTTTCGGATATGGGTGCTAATAGGAAAGTGACGCATCATGCGCAATGATGAACGCGTGCTCTTCCTACACTCACTCGAGCTACATATTAGAAATATCTCCACATAAACCTCGATTAGAGATATTTAGCTGTAGAAGATCTGTTTTCAAGCTGCGTTCTAGCAAACTGGCGATACATATGATAATAGGGGTTGAAAGCTTATTTTTGTCCAAGGATCTAGTTAGCGGCCCCAGTGGGGCAATTAAATAAAATTGAGTGTGAAGAATATTTTCATTTACCCTGCTAGAACGTAATAAAAAGCCGTTTTTTCAGAAACTTAGAAGGTTTTTAGAATCGCAGAAAGTTATGCTTATAAATGATTACCAAATGTTCAAGAGAAAACTTTCTGCAACGAGAAAGGCCTTCGAACAATCGTGTACCTGAGGTGGTACACGTCGTACTGTAGTGGTTAATCTATTTCGTGTGGAACAAGACTTCTAATGACTGTAAAGAGTGTTCGAGAGAAGGTTCTTAGCCTTTCGAGGTTGATATGTCAGTGGCCTATGTTCTTGTTGGCAGCCTCATCCGCCCCATTAGAGCCAACGCCTCACTAGCCACCCGTTCTGGTAGCGTGGATGGTGAAACATGTTTGGTCAAAACTAAGCGATATTGTGAATTTCACCATTTTTTCAATGGGCATGTGGCTACCAGGTGCCGAAAATTGACGAAATGTACGTTAGCCACTGACATCGCAAACTTTTCTCTCAGACTGTATTTAATGTATAGCGAGGATCAAAAAACAATCAATTAACCCTCTAACGAATGTGAGAGTCGCTTTGATGCTTACCGCGCGCAGTCAAATCTCACTCAGCTGCTGTGATGGAGGGGTCGCGCCTCGTGGAAATACGCATGGCAGACACTCATGCAGAGGATGCGGAGCCGCTTGTCTAGCCGCCTGTCTTACTTTCGTGCAAGTGACAGCGCGACGCCGCCTGTCTATCAACGTTGTCCTCAAAGGGTTAAGTTGTGATATTGAAGAGTGTGTTATGGAAGAAAGCTTTATATTCAAGAAAAAAACCTCTATGAACGAAATGCAGTGGATGCAGTGCACTTTTCCACTCTTGTTTTATTTCCTTTCCTCTCTCTTTCGCTGCTCTCTCTCTGTCTCTCTCTCTCTCTGTCTCACTCTCCATCTATAATGTACAATCCACTTTGGGTATTATTCGTTACAACTCTTAGGGCACTGGGATTTATACTTTGCGATTACAATGCTTGGCATGTCTCAATATATGACAGTTCAGTCTTTCTACTCGACCAGGCGAGCATTGTACCATGTACATACCATTCCACCAACTGGGAATGATAACAATCTAGTTATTGCGGGGCGAGAAATTGAATCTGCGACAGTATGCATCGAGGAACACCTCTAGCCACTGCGCGTCAGCCGCCTAAGTGATCTTAGAACCCAGGAATTTTATCTGCTTCGAATCACAACACATACTTTGATTTCTAGAAATCAATAGTTTTTCGCGTTTTCGATTTTAGTGATGATTATTTATTAGAGAATCTTTGTTCTCCTAACTGTGTAAAATCGACGCATTCAAGTGTCTAGTAGCAAAATGTATAAGTGAATATAAATAACATTGCTTTCACCGACTATCAGAATTTAAAATGTTGGTGTGAATTTCCAGCAGGATGGACGCAGTGTTGCGTTAGTACCCCGAAATGCTGAGAGTCATGCTCTCTTCCACGACGGTGGTAAGTTTGCAAGCGCAGAGGATAAAGGGCCTTTGAGTTTAGCTACACTGCTTTCACTGCTGACGTATTTTGCAGCTATTCTTGCATTGCTACTTTTACGGGCTTTTCCATATGTCAGACGCGAGAGTCTTATCTACGTACGTCTCAGAAGTCACGTCACAAGGGCAACAAATGTTAGACATGGAGTGTTCACTGCCACTGGAGTACAAGTAAGCGCGTAGCGGTTTTAGCACGACTTTTTATATTAATACATCATTCTTTTTGTTCTATTCTGAGCATGTAGCAAACGCAGCTTTATGCCTACATTGCGCATAAACGAGCATTTTGTCGAGCAAATAATAAGGACGAGCAGAATGCGAAGGACAAAATAGAGGACAATAGTAATATATCAACTTGAGCTTTCAACTAAATGCGGACAAATCACTGAAGCCATCAAAGGTAATCAAGATATATACCTCTAAGAAAGTTGATTGGTACGCGAAGCTTTCGATCACAGGCGGCATCTGAATCTGGGTTTCCGACCAATCCCATTGAGAGCTGTTTATTGACAGCTGCGATAATCCATATCGAAGAAATGGTGTAGTGTAGCTTGTGGTTTCACTGATGTAGTAGCAACACACGCCCGATATGGGTCAAATACCGGTTCACATCCCGCTTGGGCTAGAATATTTTGTACACCATTCAACATTCTTAGATGTGTATTGAGAACATCACAACCCTACTAAATAACAGAAAAATATGGAAATCTCAAGAAATCTCTTTTTATATCCATGCAAATGAGTAGACAGGTGTTTCTGCATTGAACGTCAGATTTATAATTACACTATGTTATTGTATAGATCTCAGTTCTTCATGCGTTTCGAATTCCCAGGAGACCAACAGTGGTCGAGGATCAGAAAACAGTGCAAGCATCCCAGCTGAGAGGCAGAATTCGCTAAAAAGTCGCGGACGGAAAGACAAAACTGGTGGAAAACGTCGCAATAGGCAGACGATGGATTGAATTTAATCAAACTGAATGGATTCTCACCCACATCTTATTATAAGTACGCTCAATCAACTACATCTTATGATTTGATTTCTCGTCTTTCTCATTGATGCGTTCATTTATGTAATCATTCATTTACACCATCGTTATATGTGGTGTGAAATCCCTATTCGACTTTAATCATAACATTTTTTTTTCAGAATCTTGGTAATCAAATACATTCCAAGTTAGGGTGCATCAAAGAGGTGTAATGTAAAATCAAGAGGTAGAAATCTACGATTATGTGTTATTGAGGCAATTGACGGCTATTGTATGTTTACCAACTTTTTTCAATATCTATTTATTCTACATTTTCTTTATTAGATATCGTCATGAGTGTGATTTGTGATAAATGTTCCAGATTGTGGCACGAATATTTTCGTTCAAATACTTTGCGAAACAACATCAGGTCAAGTTACAAGCCTCGCGTCAGCTAATCAAGATAAGTTTTTTTCGATTTTCATATATCACTTAATTATGCCGAGGTTTATGGAAAGTTGAACTTTTTGTTTTTTCTATTGAATTTTTTTCTTGCTGAAGGAAGAGCTTTATTAAGCGAATAACATGTCAGATTTATCTTTCCAGAATTTGTAAATGCGAAAGCAGTTGGAACCGCGTCAGCCAAGATTGTACTGGCTCAGCACAACCTAGTATGAGCTCACCATGAACGTCTCTGGAGGGTTCAAATGCCGTGGAGACGATGATTACACTAAGGTATGGTTTATAGCAATGAAATCATTTGTTTGTTGAGAGAGACTTTATGCTGTAAGAAATTCATTGTTTGTAGTTTTGAATCGAAATACTGGGCGTTATTGTTTTCTTCTAAGATTACGAATGTACTCGAAAGCTACATGTGCACGGGTGTAGCAAATCAAGCAACTGTAGCACACTTCTGTTACGCTTACAATTCTTGTGTATGGAAGGTTGCACTGCGGTGAAATCGACCGATCAACCTATTCAGCATTAAGATGTGGTCGTTCTAATGAGCATATAACTGTATTATAAGGAATGCGAAGGACAGTTATTCAAGCTTAAAGATGGTACAAATAACTACATCTATCTTGAGATCTGCTGAGGCCGTGATCTTGATGAATTCACTCGTGCTGTACGCTAAATTGTAGAGCATGACGTTTTTGAGGGACCCAACCTCTAAACACGGCGTTTTTTATGGACCTTTCTAGTCAAATTTGTAGAGTTGAGGAATCGTCTTTTAGACTTACCCTGCACTAACTTTGAATCAAATATCTAAGCACATTGAGTTTATATAGGTGGACAAAACCTGCGACGTGAATTACCAAGCAAGTATCCGTTTTGTTGTGATTTCTGATGTATGATAGAGGTGCATTCGACTCGCAAGTTACAATTTTCACTGAATCATTGATCGCCGTTTTTTAATGATTTACATAGTTTAAAAGCAATGCCATTGACAGAGTAAGGTTTCGAGCTGATCATTTGTATACCCCTTCCTCTACATTATTATTATTGTACTGTTTTTTAACATTTATGAAGACGGCTGTGACTACACACTTCCACTTCTAGGAATGCATGGCTCGATATGTCTGGACGTGAGGCATAAAAGGTTGATCACTCCACTTCTTCCATGAGAAAAGATGTTTTTTTATCTATCGTTGACTTAGAGAAGCTGAGAATTAAAACACTGTGTCCGTTCACCTCTGAAAATCATTACGCCTTCATGAATAGTCGTAGTGATCCGTGTAATAATTTCTGTTAGCGTATTCTGACTTGAGTCTTCCATATCGTATCTGAACTAGTCGTTGGATGAGGGGGCTTTCACGAAGCTCCATTTGGTACTCGATTTAAAATCATCGTCTGTGTACATCATATTGTCTCATCATTAAAGTTCGTGAATAACGAAAATGAGAGCTACACTACTGATCTCAAAAGAATGTAATCGGAATACTTGATTATGTTTGACAATGGCATCTCCTTACTGAAACTCAACTATTACTTAATGCATTCGACTACATGAGGGAATGATCTAATCACGCACCCCAACTCTACGCGAGAAATTCTAACAGGATCAGATGAATTTAGAGCAGATCTACGGTAATTTTTGTAGTTTCTGAGACCTTGATATACTTTAATGGATACTTACATGTTACCGATGATAAATTAAATTCCGACCTCATTCGCAGAACAAGATTGTTTCATAGCAGTGTTAGTAATCATTCAAAAGCTTAAATCTCTGGCTACAGCATCATGCAGCCGGTTTTTCAAATTATCTTTTTATGCGGCTATAAAATCCGCAAAAAAGTTATATTTTACACGACCATGCGTTTTTTGCCTTTTCCCGCTTCATTTCGCTGACCAGAACTCATTCTTCATAGTGCTAGTATTCTTTCGACAGCACATATCTTGAAAACTCACAAATATGTTTGCTTTGAAAAGCTCTTTTGATAGCGCCGCAAAAAAAATAAAAGATTCGTGGTTTATAGCACGCCGGGCAGAGCTCTTTCTTTAGACTATTAGTAATCATTCAGTAGCGTAGGTTCCAGTGATTCCAACGCTGCGCTTATTTTTTGCGAAAGGCCGTTTCATTGCAGTATAGTGGGAGAAATGAGATCGAGTATCACATATTTGGCGACCATATTAACTAGCAGATTCATGGCAAGGAGAACGGGCGGTAACATCGATCAGTGTGGGGTTCAACATGTTTTCAGTTGGGATTTATTTTCGTTTGGAAAAAAACATCGTATAAAAACGATTGACTTAGATACTGCGGAACTTCCTCTACTTATTTATATGCTTTTTGTGCTTCCAGCGAATTATACGCGTAAGAAAAACGAAGGCGCACTGAGGATGTGAAACATAATCTTGTTTTGAATATTACAGTATCACAAAATTTTTTTTTTATAAAACAGCTTCGTGGGGTTGTAGCCAAAGATTAAAGCTTTGGAGTAAGTATTAGCACTCCTACAAGAAATTCTTGTTTTAGAGAAAGGGATGAGTTTTGCTTTCATCGCCGCTCACACTTGAGTGCTTTTTAATGATGTAAGCGATTTGTGAATCGTTGCCGATTTTTTTCGGCTCATAAGAATCGAGTGGTATGAACCATATACCGTAATTCTTCATTGGCGGAGTGTATTTTCCAACCTTTGACAAGTCTGGTCGGATGTGCGATTTCGCTTTATGAACGCAGTTGAGCTGACAGCCATTGTGTTAGGTCACATAATTAAGGCCGTTTTGACCTTCAAATTGTCATAGGCCTTTTCCGTTGAGCAAAGTTTTTTATCTACAATTTAAGTAAAAATTCGAAAGCTTGAATCTCAGATAGTTTCCTTGCTTTTTGAAAAGGCCTGCGTACTACGCAGAAAAGGAAGATTATGTTTCACACTCTGTTTACCTTACTTCCTCAGCTAAAGTTTTGATTTCTTTCAATTAATACACAGAGCATAGTCGGTGGCCCAAATCATTGTGAATTCATGGTCAAACTGTTTCTTGAAAAGGTTTCAATAGCTCCTTATGGACGAAAGTAACATTATATTTCACTTACGGAGATCTCTTTGCACATAGGAGTTCTGTATGGACAAAAAGTACACTAATTTGGAGAGAAAATTACATCCTATCAGAGTTGTGCAAAGAAATTAGAGTAACTCACGGAACAAAGAAGAAATCTTTGTTGAACAACGAAATACGCGTGCCACTGGCCATATCGATTATGGTGCCATCCGGAAAGGGTCAGGACATAATTCCCAACCTTTATCGAGCGCACAGTTACTACAGTAAGTGTGTAAAATTTTTGTAGGAATACAACAGAACAGTGAATTTATTACATTAACCGCTTAACTTCTGCGGATCGAAATTGAGCGTGAGTAGGACTTCACTTCTTTGCCCCTTTAGTCGCCGACTAGAGTACTACGTTTCGTTGCAAGACCCACAGCTATGTTTTGAACTGATTGGAGTGCGGTCTTGCAACGGAAAGTAGCACCGTGGTCGGCGACCAGTCGAGGCAGAAGAGGTGGAGTCGTTTTCACAATGGCAGACACGCCCAGTTTTGGTCCGCAGAAGTGAGCCTCTTAATCAACAAATTTTTACAAAGCCGCTTTTTGCAACTGTGACATGATGTCATAGCTGTGTTGAAAATGTTGAATGATATGTAAAACTGAACCTCACGGATCGGGAGTTGAACCCGTGTATCATCCTTTCCGGCGGCGTGTGCTAAGCAGTGCACTAGCGGAGCTACCGCCATCACTTTTTATTACAATGTACCGATTCTTTCATCACCCAATCGTCAGCGGCTTGTCCTGGCAAGCACATATAGGCTCATTGGCCCCAGGGGATTGAGCCTTGTATGACACATGGAGTGATAGCAGAACAACAGCCTTTAGGGCACTTATATGGTAGACGGCGATAAATGAGTAACCGACCTCATTCGCTGAACAAGAATTTACCATAAGAGAATTAGTAATCGATCGAAAGCGTGTTTATAACGCTGTAGCACTCAACATAAAATTATGTTTTACATTCTTCGCGCTCTTTCATTTTTGTCAAGCATTTCATCCGTGGGAAGCACGGAAATCATATTAACGTTTAGAGGAAATTTCGTGGTATCTGAGCCAATCGTCTCATAAAGAAATTCTTTGAAAGAGAAAAAATCTCAACATGAAAGCGAGTTGCATCACACATGTTTAACTCGTCAGGGCAGCGGTCCAGACGCTCCGCCCCTGTCCTGTGGGTTGGGTGGTAAGCAAGCTCACCGAATATGTGAAGCTCGATCTTATTTTACCTGCTGCAGTGCAGTAAAGCAGTCTTTCCACATAAAAAGCGCACCGTTGCAATAATTGAAACCTACGCTATCGAAAATTACTACTAATCCAAAGAAAGAGTTCCTGCCTAGCGAGTTATAAAGCACAAATGTTTTCTTTCTCCTACAGCGCTCGCAAAAGAGCTTTTCCAGGAGGCGAACAGATTTTTGAATTTTTCGAGGCTTGTGCTATCGAACAAGTATTAGCAGCCTTAGCAAGTAGTCTTATCCAGCTAAATTAAGCTAGATAGGTAAGAAAACGCTCGTAGTAGGAACATTATTTTATTCTGGATTTCACAGTGTTGAAAAGGGTGATTTGAAAATTGGTCACGTACTGCTGCAGCCAGATGTTTGAACGTTCGAACGATTACCAACATTCCATGAAAATTCTTGTCCAGCGAATGAGGTAGCATATTCATTAATCGCCGCCTAACATATAAGTACTGTTTGTAGCACTGCAGTGGTTAGCACTCTCTTCCGGAATGGGCGAGATGTGCGGGTGACTCTTTATTGGCGAGGTTTAGAGTTTTTCATTTCAAACAACAAAATCGGAGATTTACTGCATTATTCTTTGTAGCTGGTATTTCTGGTGTCATTCATTCATTATAGACGTGCACATTATGTAAAAAAAGAGGCACTTGTTGGTTGCTCCTTCAAAGGATGTCAAGGTGTCTTTCACTTTCCATGTGCGAACTCGTTTCAAGTGCTACATGGGCTACGAGGATTTTGCGTGGGTTACATACTTACTCTTCTATATAATTCTTCCCTATTTAACCGCTTTTAGCGGCGGTATAATGTTGTAGATATAGCCAATTATATGGAGTGATGTGCAAAACTTTTACATCAGGCAGGAATCCATCCCGCATTTCACCCTATCCAGGGACGCTTGCTCTAGCCTGTTCCTACCGACCATTTTTTTCCGCCACTCTTTCTACCCTAGAACGCATCAATTTGTTAGCAACCAGTCGTCAGCAGTTTTAAGCGTGGAAAGCGTGGTGGCAAAACTGGCATCGGTAATGCGACATGTAGAGCAAGCGTAATCGGTTAGGGTGAAATGCGGGTTTGAGTCCCTCTTGACGCAAAAGTTTGCACGTCACTCTACATCATGGGTAATCTTATATTTTTTGCTTCCTTCTGATGACTTTCCTCATCTATTTGGAAATCTACTGGATCCCATTTCTATCTGAGAAATGATCTAATTGAACCAATTATTTTTTCCACTGCTTTTTAAGCCGTGGTATAATGTTATATAAAGGTCATCCAAGCAGACGGGACTGGAACCCGCTTTTCATCCATTCCCTTAATATGTGCTGCAAATATTGCTCTCGCTTCAGGTATAGAGGAAATGCGGGTTCAACTCCCTTCTGAGGTCGAATTTCTGTCCAATACTCTAAACACTCTAAACTTCTGGATCGTCTTATTCAAACGAAGTCTTGTTTAGATGCTTCTGTCCTAAGCATTCACCATGTACCTTCAAATGGAAACGAAGGCTTTTCCCGCAATATGACGCAATGAAAGAGGTGTGTAGTTTTACGATATTAATCCTAACTGAACATTTTATAATTTGTTGAAATCAGCTGAGCATAAAAACAATGATAATGGATAATGTTTGGCTTCTTTCATAGAGAATTCTGAACTATTTAACCCTTTCGGGACCACGGGTCCATCTCCTCTCCATCCTTAACTTCCAGTGTGTAAACACTGGAAGCCTCCTTGTGCCGCCGTCCATCGGGTCGAGAATCATCGTCTATCTCATTCCTCTCCGCTACTCCGCCTAATGGGCACGTAGCGAGCAGTCTTGTGTAATTGCTTTACTATATGAAATTTTTTGCTTACCACTCAATTTTCTCAAAATATGTGAATGATCACAACATTGCGCAAAATCCACTAAAATACCACAAATTTGAACATTAGTTATCACAATGGCTTTTAGCTCAAGTGGATTTTTATAGCGGAACCGCTTACTCGACCAAGCCTGTTAAAGGTTGGTGGCTGATACCTAACATAGCGATGTTGAAGAATGAGTGAAGGCGCAAATGTGTCGGTGGTTCGATGATAGTTCACGCGTCCCCGGATAGGATGAAACGCGGGTTGATTCCCGTCTGAGGCCCTGTTTTTGCTCATCACTCAGTTCTTTTAGGTATATACGAAAATAGAGAAATAAATAGAACAAGTTCTAACAAAAATGAGCAAAGAATTCTTAGCACATGCGCTATTCATGACATCTCCAGAATCATTGACTCCACATGCTCCGAAGATGACGCCACAGACCTCGCAGACAAATTCTGCGGGCACTACTGTAGCACAAATCCACCGGTGCGTAGCGGTGACGTATAATTCTTGGAAATGTTTTTCCTCACCCTGTAATCTTTCCGATATACATATGCGTCCTGCACGTGATTCGACATGGAACTTCTTAAAGATATATTGTTTCCAGAAGCCTCATACCCTTGACGTAGTGAAGCGAAAACGGCAGCGACGTTCAATTTGTCATAGGAACTCAGGATCGAATAGAATTAGCCGTTTGAAATGCATCACTTGTTCTAGCTAGTTTACTTGACATTATCTCAGCTAAAAGTGTAGCTGAAGTTGAATATTTTCTTCCTGGAACTGTGTCGTGATTTCCAATTCCGTTGCATAAGTTGGGAATGAGCAGTGACTTTTTACTGTTGATTGGTAACTCGTTATGGGTACATAGAATGCGGTCGATTGTTCAAATTTGATGTGGTTAATATTAGCCATAATATAACAAATGACGTCTACCTTCTCAGGCTTAATTCACTCAGACTTGTATTGTCATACTTGAATCACACATTGTGATTTCGTACGTTGTATGCATTTGTACCTAGGAAGTCAGTTGACCCTTCGTCGCTCCCCAAAGCTATCTTTAGCCTTTGTACAAGCTTTGGAAACCGTTCTCGTTATGTATACGGTTGTAATTCATCCTTGTGTTCCTGTATCGCTAGGATTGTACTATTGTTATAGCGATAAATGATAATTCATATCTGCGAGGTTCGACACAGAGGCAATTACCAGCAGTTATATTATGAAGTGTTTACGATCATATCGCATCAGTTATGAACACCTTCTGCTTTCTTTGCTCAAGAGCAGTATTTCATTCTGCGTCTAAGAATTTTTCTGAGCCACTTATCTCTTTGCTTTGCTTTACGTGCGTTGCTATTTTCTATCTCAGCTGTTCATTATTCTCCTCCCTTGTTATCGTTCCAAGCGATATATCATGATCAACTGGTTTTTTACACCGTAAGGAAATCTCGCATATTATTCTTTTTTATCAGTTGATTATTCGCGGAATCTCAATAATGTTGTCAGTACTGTTCGATTTGTCTCAAAGTCGATTTTGCAGTGTGAATTCAAAGCTTAATCTGCAGAATGGCAACACAGACGTTGCGGGCGCTTCTCTCGCTTTACTGCTACCTACCCAGTCCTTTCCCTGTAGATGTTAATGCTGACTTCATGCTTGCTGTCGAGCAATTTCCAAAGCATGTGCCATTTCCATAAAACTTGTGTGCATAACCTTCCAAGTTTGGATCTTCCACTTTGATCAAGCTAGCAGGTATTCGTAGCGAAGCAGCCACGAGGCGTGACATGAATTACTTTTATTGTAGACTAAGAACCTATTTCCAGTGATGATCGACCTGGGAAAGACTTTTCTATGAGGTCATAGGAGAACTATCGCGCATGGGCATGCATAGAGCGCGGTCATGGTCGGCAGGTGCATGAGATGTCTGCCGATACATTACTATGCCATAGCCCAGTTCATTTAGATGGCGAGCAATGGTGCTACGGCCACATTTACATACCCGCTCGACATCCCTTATTCTAACATCCTTTATACACCTTTATAGCGCAGATGCTCATCGCCAATGATGTTTGACCGTCCGTAATAAGGTTGACTGGGACAATTTGTATCGCTTTCCTCAAAACGCTTGAGCCATGATTCATGGTCTGATCGGTCGTAGTGCCTGCCCGAAAGCAGCACCGGCCGTCTTCCTTGCACTGATCTCCAATATATACATATGGAAATACAGAATCGAGGGTAACTGAATCTCACTCATTATGATTCTTAGTATTTAAGTACATCCAATTATTCGATCCACTTGTCGTGAGCAATGTGAAGCTCGTAATGTCCATTCAGCCGTGAACTTCCTGCTTTCTGTGTCCATAAAATACGTCCTAGAATACTGTGTCTCCTACGCGTGACGATAAAGATCGCTCATCCACTTAATATGAAGTCGGTTTATCGGCGTTGAAGACAATGCACAACGAAAAATTTTCTTTACATCATCCAATTCTCAAATCAACACATTTTACGCATGTTTTGCAAAATATGGGAATGCTTAGTAATGCAGTTTCTTTGTAGGCAGTGCTGCTCCGACCCCTAACCCAACAGCTGCAGGAGTCCACGTGGGAACACCTTAGCGCGGTTATCTCCAAAATTGTAGAAAGAATCAACTCAACAATCATTCTAGTACATTCATTAAGCGGATGATTTCCTTAATCAGCAGTCGACTGGAAGCTACCATGAAAGATTTAGTGACCTCTGAGGAGGTTGAATATGAGAAACCGTATCAGAACAAATGCTGTGGCACGCAAGATAAATTGTGATGACAAGTCACGTCAAAAAAGAGACGGTATACGAAACAATCTATACAAACTTATCTAGAAAACAAATCAAAACAATATGTGTATCTTTGCAGTTCAGATGCGTCATCTGGTGAAGCAGTTCAAGCATAATATTTTCCATAATTAGTTCTCATCTACTGGCATCTATTTGATACGATTCGCCTTCCGAACATCTGAGTAGTCTGTAGAGTACAGTGAGGTAGTATCTAATATACTACCTCCAATTCTTGGCCTATTGGTTGTCATCATCCAAAAAGCCTATATCGCCTGTCATCCTACTGAAGGTCTAGTGACACGAGCGGGCATCAGTGAAACTTCCACTCGTCCTCAGTGAGTGCAGAGTGGATCAGTGAGTCTTTCTTACAGTAAGGATTCGTTTAGCAGCACATTCTCCTTTTGGGCCTTTTGTAAAGATTCGGACCACCGAGCCCGTTGGTCTGTCGTGGCGCTATTTCTGAATAGTTGGTAAAAGGTAACTTTAGATGGAACAAAAAAAACTTCTTCATTCCATTTATTTAAAACCACATTTTTTGATTTCATTAGGCCTTCACTTCTTCGCACCGTGGTTTCTGGTCGATGATGTGCGTAGAAAGGTAAGTGGAATTTTTTACGCACGTTTGATTAGGATGAGTTCTTTTCTTGACCAAATTCGAACCCAAGGTGGAACTGCTTTAAAATTGACAGATGAAGTTTCAGAAACAATTTAGAGAACCGGAAGCGACAAAAATTGTGCGACAAGCTTTTTTCTTCTGAGGGTACGAAAAAGCTTGCCTGGGTGCATTCTGTATCTATAGAGTTTTCCAGATTCTGAAGACTGAAGATTCTGATAGCGCCGAAAAGTCGATCAGTATTGCATAGTTTTTTTTGCTAACAACATTCTCTTATTCGGAATTAATAGTATTTCAATGCATTTCGCTTTGTTATGATGTTTTCTACATACCTAAGAGAATTGAGTGGTGAACAAAACGCGGCCTCAGGCGGCAATCGAAGCCGCGTTTCATCCTATCCGGGGACGCGTGCTCTACCACTATACCACCGAGGTACGTTTGTCCCACCACTCATTCTTCAACATCTCAATATTAGTTATCAGCCACCAGTCTTTGACAGGTTTGGTCGGATATGCGATTTCGCTTTAGTTCAAGTAATCCGTCCCATCCATCAAACTTAGTCTATTTCTCGGCAATCAACAATTACTATTTGAAAGACATCGAAAGCTACTCATTGCAAAACTCCATTAACTATTCGAAAGAAGTAATTTGAACTCCTTAGGACAACACTTTTTCTTAACAGTAATAGCTTTCATTTCGAAGATCAAGTTTCCTCTAATCTCGTCAGTAAAAGGTAAAAGAATACTCTCGGCGTTGATCAATCCCCAAAAGATGCGCCATGCATTCGTATTTGATTTTTAGCATCGTCTAATGTGGCTGATAGCATCTGGCCTATGCAATGGATCGCGGTAGCCTACCACTGTCTTGAGTCAGTGCTGCTTATCTTTTGAGACAAGTGCGGTACCAATTTATCGACCCTGGAGGGACGGATAACTTGATGAGCCACGAGCGCGAAATCAAACTCGACCTTGTGTGTGAAGCAAGGCACCTCTAAGCATTGCGCTACGATGCTCATTAATCTTGTCAGAATCGATCACTAATTGTATATTCTATGATTATGCTTATAACATGAGGTTAATAACAAACTTTATTCGGCTAACGTTTCGGCGTCACCCTCCCCTTTAGAAGCGACGACTCAGGTTTATCGTCCACCACGACGAACGACTGTGGGCTATCGACTCGAATCACAACTCCGAGGAAAACAAAGAAGTCGAAATATTAGGTAAATAAGTTAATCAACAAACTGGCAAAATTGACTAGATTATAAAAAACTAGTACTGATTGACAGTGTATCGGTTTCCAAGAATGCTTCTCAATTTTTCAAAAGTAGGACGTGATTTCCATCGGTTGACCAGGCGTCATAGTGGTTGGCGCCACAAGAACATTGCCGATTATGAAATGCGCCACAAGGAACTTTTGTTTAGCACAAAAGAAACGTGATGACTTGACCTTATTACGCGCAGCTCACTACGAAACCACTATCACGGCGCATGAATAGAAATTCACTCGTCTTCTGTACTAAACATCTCAAAGAGTCGGCTCAGTGCAATTCATACATTTCTTCGACATTAGTTTGCTTCTCAGCTAATAAGCTTCCCAACAATGCTGATTTTTCAATCAGCTCTTTAATCTGAGACAGTCTTTATTCTGAAACCAAAAGGGGCTTCATGTAACGGCGAAATTAAGGACCCCTGAAATTTTAATTCCAAGAGATTTAGCACAAATCAAATAGGCGAGACAATTTCTCTTTGTATTAGAACACCCTAGCCTAGGACAGTTTTGGAAAGAGAAAAGCGCCCAATTTTTTACAAGTCCGCGCTTTGTATGTTGAGTGAGTGAGGAGTCAATGATAGTATGTTTTTTACTCTTTCGATTCTGATGCCACTTTGTGCTGTGAACGCTCTTGGACAGGTTGACTTAAACGTTCAAGAATGGGAATCCATCAGTCCTAGGCTTTGCCCCTGGCTCTAACTGCTCATTCAACAACTCCGAACATTTACCCATCTCCTCTTTTGTGTGGCAGATGGCATATTAGTCATTTATGTATCGACAGCAATGACTGGAGACCGGTGATTGCATTTTTCACCTCAGGAATGAATGCAATGACAAGGCTTTGTGCCAGTTGCTATCTCACTGTTGGCCCCTCAGTTGTGTGAAGTTTTCCTGGCTATGTAAAAATTGAACGATCAAGGCATTTTTTGAAGAGGGTTGTGGTTTGCCTAATTGAATTGCAATACATATTGGTACCCCTTTGATGTTGCATGAGGTGCTCAATATCACGATGAGAAACCACGTTAATATATCCGTGGATCTATCTACACGTTTCGCAAGAATCACCGTGACTGTTTCAGGTTGCAAGCGAATTTACGGGCACTCCTACGAAACATCGATCAGTGAAATTTTCGCCCTACGTAATGAAAGACTAATTTTTCAGGCAGCCTTTATTGCTGAGAATGAAGAGAGAGACAGGAGGTGGAGGCGAGGGTGAAAGAGAGATAATGCCCCTAACTTCATGTTGAGATTTCCTTAATTTCTATCTCACACGACTCGTTCTCTCAATATACTGTGTGGATTCCAGCTCGTTTTGCATTCGATTCGCTTCATCGCATTTATAGCCATACTACTTAGTCATCGTCTTATTTCCTGTTTCGTGGCATCGTTAACCACTTCTCTACTACACCTTGTTGCTTCTGTATAGACGACTATCTCTCGTTAGGTGGAGCACTTGAGTAATTGATAACATGACAGTTATAGAAAGTGAGTTTTGTAACTTTAAATATCTTCCATATTTCATCTCCACTGTTCGTATGCTACTATTTCCGGTATTTATCACCTTCCTCACCCCATAATCATCCCCTTGATATTAACGCCATTTTAGTCTTTTTTCAGAAATTGAGTATCATTTGATGACTCAAATCTCGAAAATTTCAAAGGTGTATTCTGTTTTGAAAATGGCCCGCGTACCCCAATGTGGCAGTAAAAATAAAATTATTTTCCTCAAGCAGTTTTTGCTTAACAAAGCTTTCCCCTCTGACTTTTAGTTATTATCTGGTGGTTCTTTTCGGTTATTAGAGACAAGAAGATTATTTGACACATTCGCTGGACAGAAAGTTTCCATAGGAGTGTTAGTAATTATTCGCAAGCTTGAATCTCTGGCTAGAGCTCTAGGTGGCCGGCTATTGAGAATACCCTTTCATAAAGCTGTAACATCCAGAAGATTCTACGCTTCACATGTGCATAATTTTCGCCGAACAGAGCTCACTCATTTTTTAGACTAGTAGTAATCTCTTGATAGCGTAAGTTTCCATGATTTTAGTACTGTGCTTAATTTCTGAAAAGACCGTTTTCTCTGCAGTGCAACAAGGAAAATAAGAGCAAACTAGCATGCGCGAGCAAGGGGACTCTAACCAATTCACGAGCCACTGGCTGGGTTGGCAAGGTGCGCTGACGCGACGATCGATCGATTTCTGATCGGTTATATAGAAGTGCGAGTTTGTGCTATTTAACTACGAATTGTTTTTCCGCTTTAAAAGAATATCTGCAGATAGAACGTATTATTCTGCTACAAAAGGACTTCAAATACCTTTGTTTTGCCACGAATGAGGATGAAGCAATCATTACTATGATCACTTTGATGATATTTGGAAAGCAGGGACGTCCTCATTGCTTCTAACAGTGACTCGACAACATTCAGATACTACGACAGTTTCTCTACGCTTTCCAGGTTTGAAAATCGATCGATCATTGAGTCAACCCACCTTGCCTCCTTACATAGCCAGCAGCTTGTGAGTTAACCAATGAACATTTGCTCGCGCATGCTGATTCAATGTTTCTTTTCCCTGCTGCACTGCAGAGAAACGGTCTTTCAGGAAAATAAGCACAGCCTTGGAATCAAAAGAGTTTACGCAACCGGATGATTACTGATAGTCTAGAAAGGGCTATATTCGGCGGGAAATATTCACATGTGGAAATTTAATTTATTTCAAACTTTACACCGTTTATAAAAGAGCCTTTTCAAAAGGCCACAAACGGCTTTAGCAAGAGATTTAAGCTTCTGAGACAGTGCTAAGAAACCTAAGAAACCTTTTTTTTCCCCGCGCGCGGGTCGTTTCCCGCTCTTGCTTTCTTTTTAGGAAGAAATCTCATTTGACAACTCAAATCACGGCAACTTTTATCCGCCATCATGACTTCAGTACGTGAATGGAATTTTTTGCAGCATTGGCATCAAGCCGTCGCACTTTTGGAACACCCTCGCACAAACATCCGCAGCGGACAAGAAATGCGCACCGATGCGAAACTCAATCATCTTGGCTATGTCGGTCCAATGAAAGGTTTTTTTTTTTGAAAACAAGCATATCATTGAAATTGTTGGATTTGTGCTATCGAATGGATGTGGAAAGTTGAAAGAAAAGCTGTGGTCACTGAAAATCGCTCAAGTGTGAAACATATTTTTTGCACTGCTAGAGGCCAGATTAGGTTTCTTACTAAAAAACCAAGCACGTTCTCAAAATTTTTGAGATGTAGGCTATCCAACGGTTAGTAAAGCTCTACAAAGAAGCAAAAAACGCGTTTTTTTTCAAGTGGCTGAAAATGGGTGCGAGTGGAGAAAAGCATCCTGTTATCTAAGTGTGTGTTCATTGCACCATACTATTGTAGTGCTGTTAGCAATTTGAAGTGTTATGCAATCTACTACTTACTACTCTCTTATTAACTCCTTTGCAACTTGTAATGTGTGCATATGAGCCTCTTTTGTTCGAGACCGTTCCGTATAGTTATTACAACTCATTACTAACGAATTGTATGAAATGACAGACAAGCTTAATTGAAGGATTCAGTCATTATCGACCAATTTTTTTATGATTCTGGGGGAAAAGGAAAGATTTTGTTATTTTTTTCCGGTGTGAAACGAACTTATGTGGTCGTTCCATCATTTTCTTTTCTGAGGGTTATTTTCGTTGTCTACCAGGGTTTACTGAAAAAAAATCTTTTGCTGGACGAGAAATCTTATAAGACTACTGATAATCGTTTGACAGTTTTAATCTCGAACAATCCATAAATTTATGTTTTTTTTTGAAAAGGGTTCTTTAGAGCGTCGTAGCGAAAAACATAAGATTTGTGCCACACACAAGTGTGGTGGCTGTGGGTCGATAACTGCGAACAATATACTGGCGCAGGACGCGCCTCACACGTGTTAAGCGATTTTTGTTTACTGAATTTTCGAATTTTCCTTCGCTTCGAAAAAATTTTACACGGAACGTATTTGAAGTCATTCTTTACAAGCTCATATACTTTTTGTGCATAAACGTCGGTCTTGGGTTTAGGTTTATCAGTTGGTTTTATTTGGTAAAACAGGACGACAATGAAAAGTCCGCACCGTGTTATGGTAACCGTGCAATTCTCAATACTATTCCGTTTAACGGCGAAGTGGAGAAACGGCCACTTTGTTTAGACAAAGACTTTCTATTGCACTCTTGATAACCATTGAGAAGCTCTAATCTTTGGCTAGTGCTCTAAAGAGACCGATTGTCGAAAAGAAGCTCCTTGTAACCCTTGAGCGAGAAGGAAACATTATGTTTTACACACGCGCGCTTTCCTCGTAGAAGAGGGCTCTTCCTATGGACTATACCACTAATCATTAGATAGCGCAAGTTTCCGTGCTTCTAACGCTATGCCGAAATTCTAGAAAAACCGTTTTCACTGCAGTGTAGGCAGGGAAATAAGATTGACATGCATACACTGGCATTTGTTTTTCGGCTGATCTATGGGCTGGTGGGAGGAGGGCACTAGTAAGGGCTGCTTGTGGTTTTAACACGGAGTTCGATTGATGGGGCTGAGGCGACTATTACTTAAAGTGTGATCTTTGTTATTCAATTGAGGAATTTTTTCTCCGTTTCGAAAAAACTCCACACCAAAAGATTTGTTCTACGTGTTCATGCACTTTTACGCTTCCAGCGAAGTAATAGCAGAAGGAAACGGCCGATGAAGAGCACAGTTTTATTTTGAACGCTGCAAAGTGTACGGAAGGGCCTTTTTAAAAAACGGCCATGTATGCGCACTAGAGAGATCTGAGCTTTCGAATGATTACTAAAACTCCTTATGAAAAATTCATGTCCAAAGAGATCCTTTCTTTCATTCCTTGGCGTCTAGCAGAAATAATTGAGTTTTTTTTTCCAGTTCCTATTGCAAAAAAAATTGGAAAATTTCTGCCAAACAGAAAAACTTCTCAAATGAGTATCGGAGGTTCGCACGGTAACGTTTCGGCGCGTTTGAAACATGACATTGATTTTCCCGCTAGCTCAGCGTTGCAGGCGTTTCAAAGAAAACCAAATAATTTTTCCGGAGATGTTGCGAGCATTTACGCTACTTAGTGGTAAAGATTAGCTTAGGGGAAAAGATTTTATCCTAGAGAATATATAAGCGCGATGATGATAATAGCGCGTGACACGTGAAAAGCATATTTTATATCTTGAATGTTTTTAGGGCTGTAAGACTTCTCGAAAAAGCAAGTGCATTTTTTGAACTCTCCGAATACTAGTCTATCAAATAAATGATGATGGGTTAGAAAAAGATTTTAGGGAAATGTAAGCGTGATAATAATAAGAGCGCACGCCGAATGTAAAACATGATTTTATGTTGAACACTATGGCTTTGTTAAAAAGGCCTCTTAACACTTCAAAGACCATGTGGGACGTTTTCTTCCACACCGCGCGACGTGAAACCTCATCAGTTACTGTGATGGCAGCGGTCGCGCCTCGTGAGAAAGGCGCTGAATCTCGTGAGAAGATGACTCCTCCAGACAGCATGATGGATGCAAGCAGACGATCCCAGGTGGTGTGAGGGAGCATTTTCATCATGAAATGATAAAATTTCATTGAAGAAGTTTCTACAGAGACATTGTCATTAAAGAGAACATTTATACCTTCCATACTTCATCTACATTTCTAATGTTTCAATGAGAAAACTAGGCGCTAAAAATCAGTCTATATTCTTTTTATTTTGACTGCCACTATGCAGTGGTATGATGTTATAGTATACCCAATATTGTGGAGTGCTGTGCAAAAACGTTCGCGTTAGCAGGGATTCGAATCCACATCTCACTCCTTCCAGGAGCGTATGCTAACCAATGCACTACCGACGCTCGTTTTGCACAGCACTCTTATTTACACTATAACGCGTTGTCTGCCAACAGCCAACCGTTGACGGTCTGGCGGGGCAGCCGCTATCGGCATTGAACCCATTCTGTTTGTGTTGACAGACATTGGATATCGATAATCAGTCTAGATTCTTTTTATTTTTGACTGCTACTTGCAGTGGTATGATGTTATAGTATACCCAAATATGTGAGTGTGTGCAAGACCCCAGACCGCGTCGACGGTTGGCTGTTGGCAGACAACGCGTTATAGCGTAAATGAGAGTGCTGTGCAAAATGAGCGCCGGTAGTGCAATGGTTAGCATGCGTTCCCGGAAAGAGTGAAATCAGGGTTCGAATCCAGGCTGACGCAAAACGTTTTTGCACAGCACTCCCACATATTGGGTATACGGCGCTAAATGTTAACCATAATGATAACGACTATGATAGTGATAATGATCATGCTTTCGATACGACATTGATAATGATATTGATAGTGATTCACTGTTTGAGCTGTTTTGTGAGGTTTGATAATGCCACTTTCACAGTGTTGCATATTGCAGTGACCAAAAGTCCAACATGGTAGCTAGTAAAATGAATCATACATTCATTCGATAATGGTTTGTGATGTTATTAATGATAGTGATAACGATAATGGCTGTGAAAGTGATAATGACAATTACAGTGTTAACTATAGTTTAAAGTGATAATGATGATAGTAATAATGATGGCGGTGATAATGATAGTGATAATGATGTTAGTGGTAATGACAATTATAGTGGTAGTGATAGTGGAAAGTGATACGTGATAATACTACTGATGATGGGTACTGATAGTGATGCTGGTAGTCGTAATGATAGTGATAGTGGTAGTAGTAACGATAGTGATAACGATAGTGACAGCTTCTTAGTAAGTGGTTACCCATGCCCCAAGGCGTACTCTCCTCTGTCTCTGCTGTCATTGTCAGTATTCCCACGGTCTCAACGACCCTACCGAGAGAGCGGAATGGAATGAAGGAAACTTGCTGCAACAGAGCGCATGCACAACGACAGTTTCGCACAGAGTCGCAGACGTCCTCGGCTAGCGAGTGCCGCACAAGCGGGGGCGACACCGCCTGCCTGTCAGCGGTGGTCGCCGAAGTGTTAGGAAAAGCGGCTTTTTTCAGTTTGCCGAGGTTTCAGGTTTCTACTGTGCTAATACTCATATAAAAAGTCCTTGCCCAAAAAAAATTCTCTGTAATCTGATAGAGCACTAATCCCGCCTCGAACTGTGCGGAGAGCAGCTTGCAATGTAGAGTGGTTAGCTGTTTGGTCATCTGGATAAGGCTGCATATTCGATCCGCTAACACGACGCGCCACAGCAGACTTCTTCGAAGTCGCTTTATGACGTTAATAGTACTGAAAGTTCTTCTGCGACGTAATTATCATATAAAAAAGCTCAGTTGTTTAACAGATCACTCCTTTTTGTAGAGAAACGTGGAACTATGGAGTACATCTCATATCGAACATTTTTTGGCATTTAATAAATAAATAAAATTCGGATTTGAAAACATACGGTGTACGACTTTTTAGAAGAGATTATACAGAAGTGGACGCAGTGAGTTTGCGAAATGTGTGCGCTGGTTTCGTTGTTACCCTATAAATCTACGCATCGTATCAAAACTTTTTTTTGCTTTAACTAAATCTACAGAAGAACCCTCCATGTTAATCGAGAGCAAATGACTTCCTGTGAAGCTTCATAGAAGGAGATCAAACCAGCAACCATCTCCCCGTGGCCAGCAGCATTACTAACCATTCAGAACTATGAACTGCTCGAGGCTGGTGGCGGGGCGGGGCTACGTCGTGAGCTTGTCGTACCCAATGTCTTAATGATATCATCCGTTTTCTAGTTTTGAATCTTGCTAAATTGAAGAATAGAGTAGCAAATGGTTGGCTAAAAACATTCAAAACGAGTCATAGTTGGCAGATGGACATGTCAGTGTGGGGACAGCGGCCGCCATAGCTCAGTAGGTTAGAGCGTGGGTATAATAAGCCCAAGGTCGGAGGTTCGACCCCTGCTGGCGGCACGCTATTTTGCGTCCGTTTAATGACGAACTGACGCTTTCCCAGGCGCTCAAATTCATAAGGATACATTCGCACTCTTCTTAAATTTGTTAGTAACATTGTCCTTTCTATAGGTGTAAGAACAACGGCCGCCATAGCTCAATCGGTTAGAGCATGGGTCTGATAAGCTCGAAGGTTGTCAGGTTCGACCCTGCTGGCGGCAGATCGGTTCTGTCCACTAAAAAGGGGGAGCACGTGAAATCATCAGGGGGGGCAAAAAAAAGGGGGGGGGGGGGGGGTGAAAAAGGGAGGGGGGGGGGGGGGAGAGTAA